>JAECUM010031722.1:0-20895 GCA_016617855.1 Megalonaias nervosa
ACCTGTGTAACACAAAACAAAGTCGGCTTCCTTTGCGATATGTTCATTACTGACAACTAGTACGTAAATTTAGCACAAGTTAGCTATAACTGATGCACGTTTAAATGTTAAACTATGTTAAACTTCTATGCTTGTTACGGGTAGAAATACATATAGATTTATCCCTAACATGGGAATAAATATCTACACAGCCCAGAGACGAGCACGGAGAACAGTTTTACTCGGCCCAGCCAATTTTAACCCGGTCAGGACGAGAGGACAAGTGGTTTTCTGAACCTTGTTATTGTGTACGAGAGTCATCATCGGGGGCATTGTGACGAACGATATGGTTGGGGTTGGGTGCTCCCAATATTTTATTTAACCTATTATAGAAGTCCCACCCTGGCTCTGTTTTGTTGGAAGTTAAATTTAGTGAAAGATAGATGTAAAGCTCCGAGCCCCCAGTCAGCAATGCCGACGGTTAGATGGTTAAATATATATATATATATATATAAAAAGGTTGAAATTCAATGAATAGCAATTTAATAATAATTCAATAATCAGGTGACTCAAATTTCCAATTACACTCCTTCCGCTCGACCCTTTAATAAGCCTATTGCATCATTTGATTAGCAGTGTGAGATTGATTTCCACCTCTCCTTGTATTTCTACTCATCTGTTGTCTCCTTTCTCTAGCTTATTTCTCCCAATTCCTTCTCCTCTTCCTCCCCGACCTTTCTCCAAATTCCTTCCCCTCCTCCTCCTCAACTTTCTCTAGACTCCTTCTCCACTTTCTCTCCCACGACTACACTTCTGTCAACTTCGACTGTCTCGGCTACGGTCTCAATTCCGTCTCCAACTCTTGAAGACTTAGGACCCAATGGAACCGGAAGTTCTATGTCCCCTAAAAAGCTTCCTTTTCGAAACTTTGTCTTTCCTTAGACTCTACCTCTAAGTTCTGCCGCCAGATTACAAGTGGCTTCCTTCTCGGAGTAAACCCTATTGACCTACAATCCTTCCAGGTGAATACTAAATTACTCTTACGATTTCGGAAGGTATCATTCCGGTCTGAATTGTAATCACGCACTCTATTTTAATTTTGATTGGATATCGCTGTTGACAGACCCAATCAAACTTAGCGGAAAATGGCCCTCTCGCTGTCAGTCAATGTGGGGACAGATAAGAACACACCCCGTTCACCCCGTGGACTTTCCTTTTGATCCTTGAACTAACCTTTAACATATAGGTGTGATAATGACAAGCCTTTGTTAAGTAACGCGAGCGGTCGCCTTTGCCGACTCAAGTTTCCGGTTTCTGGCTGGTCATGGTAACCTTGCGTAAGAGTTCAACACTAACCCGGTGGCATTCTTTAGAGATCAAACACAAGATCACGGTAGTATTCCCAAAACAGATAGATTATAGCTTATACGTGACTTTTGCTGGGTGCTGAGGAAACGTGTCACTAATAAGGTGCCGTTTTGTCCATGAGGGGCAAATTATTATGCTACGGTCAATCCGAGTCCAAAGTAAACTCATGAAAATGCCATTGTTTCAATGAATTCATCAGTTTTCCACGAAAATGTCAAAATTTGCCATTGGTGTTAGTGATTTGTTCAAAGAAAGACCACGAAAGAACCAATGTTCGGCCGAAATTTGAACAAGGAATTGTACAGTAGACGAATCAGCGCTGAATATGCCAATTTTACCTAGGGATACCTTTTTAAACGCATGCGTGGTCCTAGGTATCTAAGTAGGAATTAATTTATACAAGTGATGGGAATGAAATTCAATGCACTATTTTAAATGATGTCTTTTGTCAATTCACAGGACCCATGAATCGGTATTGCACATAGAGCATGGTCACAGAGGCACATAGAAGTATTCCATGACTCTGAAGCTAGGAAGAGACTGGCAGCTGATGAAAGTTTGTCACTATCTGTGAATACTTCAAATTACTGTCATTGCGAAATGATCCTGAAAAGGAGAAACCACGGAATCGTTTTTAAGTCACCCTCCCATGGAATAATATTTTTTTTTTGTTTTGTAAAAACTACAAGCTGTTGCAATAAATACCTGCTGTTTAAAACGGATGAACAACGGAAACTATTTTATATTTGTCGACGGATGGATTGTTTAGTTTCAACACTGATACACACTGTGGACCAACGGTCTAACTTTAATAGCTGTGTGGTTGAAAATGTTATCCATAAGAAAGAACCAAACTACAGGACACAAATAGGAGCCCAGTTTTCTAAATGTCAAAAGTTAATAGAACCAATTTCAGGCCCCGAATATGAAAGATTATGCATTGAAAAATATAATCTACCAGAGTGCAAGTGAGAAAAAAAATTTCAACCACCAATGCCTGCCTCGGAGGTCATCAATGATGGGTCTTGCCATCTTGATAATAGTATGGTAGAAAGGTCCCATACAAAATGTGGACTGAAATCTGAGCACTCCGGCTCTTCACTGAAGTTTCCTCCATGCAGTGTATGTGGAGGAAAGGCGTCCGGTCTCCATTATGGAGTAAATAGCTGTGAGATTTGTAAAGGATTTTTTAGGCGGTATTTGGTTCGGAAGGAGAATTATGTTTGTTCGAAGGATGGAAAGTATATCATTACAAAGCATGAGCCTTCGAAATTTTTCTGGATGCCGACTCAAAAAATGTATAGAATTAGGAATGTCAAAAAATGCCTCAATGTTGGGTCGCTATACATTGTCTCAGAGAACTAAGACAATTATGGAAGTGAAGAAAATGAGTGAGTGGGTTGAAAATGCCAATGGCAATAAGCTTTCATTCACTTCTCAGCTGCAACACACCAAGTTTGTGGCCCATGAAGTTTACAGATTTGGTTCTAGAGAACATGTAAGGTCGTTGAGTGATAATGATTACTACAGTCGGGGGACTGAGAGTTTTACTTCCACAAAACACACACCTACTGCAGTCACTAATTCTTGGAATGGAAGACATTCGACCATTTGGAGAAAGACTTTCCTTGGACGAAATGAGGAGACGAATGCAAACCCAACGTGAAAAATACAGCCTGAAGACACGGATATTTGGTACTTTCAAAGCCATCCCTGCCGATGAATATTACTCAGTGTTGAAAAATCATGGTACTGATCTAGATGGAAGATTGAAGGTGCTGAAAGAATCTAGTATATAACTGGAAGGTATTATCGAACGCTATGTCAATTTCGCCAAACTGTTACCAGGATTTACCAAGTTATGTTTGGGGGATCAGTCATTACTTCTGAAGGTAGGACGGTGCGACTTTCTTAATATTTTTATGCACGAAGGTTACATTGAGGAGTATAAAACATTTCTGACACATACAGGTACGGCCTTCCATCTGGAAGAAGCAGCGGACATGTTGGGTTTTTTTTTTTTTTTTTTTTTTCACGAGAACTGCTTGTGTCCATGCTTAAAATTTACCACAAGTGGCAAACCTTGGAACTGAGCAAAGAGGAGATGGCTCTTTTTATAAACGTGACTTTAACGTTTCCCGATCGGTGTAAGCTGATAAATAGGGAAAGGGTGGAGGAAATCCAGATACGGATGTTGGAGATGCTTCAGGCAGTCCTGATACACAAGTACAAGGGGAAGGGCCCGAAGAGATTGGCCAAGATGATCAACGTCTTCATCTCGCTCAGGGATATGTCTGAGCTGAACTACAAGAAGTATAAACTGTTGTGCAAGAATGACTTGATCATTGAGGAAGTGCCAATGGTGACGGAATTCTTCCTTGAGGATTGGTAGTTTTAAAAGCTTTTCCTCATAAATAAGAGTATTAATTTGTACTTGAAATACATTTCTTCTCACACTCGAGAACATGGACATTGAGGACTGCGAAATGAAGAGGACCATTATAGCAATATTTGTAGTTTAAATCTCTGCTGCTTATAAAACAAAGTAGTTTTGAGGACTGAGTCAAGTTTATTATTCTGAATTGGTATGGTTGAATGATTTGACTCAAGGAAGGGTGCTGACGGTAATGGGGGTAATTTCTCGAAAAGCAGTGTTGCTACTTGTCTTCATATGCACCAGAAGATCCTAAAAGAAAAAGACTTCCAGTAAAATCTCACAAAACAGGACAGAAGTCTTCCTTGAAATTCTGCCGGTTAAAATCACTTTGAACATGAAATGGAATGAATACAGATTCAAGGTCTAGAGTTCATGTTCGTGATCATCATGCGAGTGTCATGGGCCAGTTTCTTGAATATCAGTATTCTCATCACTTGCCAAAATATGTTTTCACCGTTGTTAAACAATACTTATAATAAGGATCGAAAACCGGTGCAGTTTGAGAGTGCATTCAAATTAATTTTGTTGGAGAGTATACAAGGAAAATATTTACAGGCCCTGACATAATCGGATAATATTAAAAGTTAATGGCACTGTTGGTATTAATATCCCAAATTCATGGCTGGGGTATTAATATCCCAAATTCATGGCTGGGTATTAATATCCCAAATTCATGGATGGGGTATTAATATCCCAAATTCATGGCTGGGTATTAATATCCCAAATTCATGGCCGGGGTATTAATATCCCAAATTCATGGCTGGGGTATTAATATCCCAAATTCATGGATGGGGTATTAATATCCCAAATTCATGGCTGGGGTATTAATACATGTATCCCAAATTCATGGCTGGGTATTATTATCCCAAATTCATGGCTGGGGTATTAATATCCCAAATTCATGGATGGGGTACTAATATCGGTCGAAGCTGTTGTATTACTGAAATTACAATCTACATCATATGTACATCTTTCTCCAACTTATATACGCATGCGCTGTTAGGGACCTGCTGTGTGGATTGCCTATATGAGTCACTCTAAGAAATAAAGTCTTGGAAGCAACACACTTGTGTCTGTTCCAATATATACATCTCACTTGAGATAGTTTATGACAAGAAACACAACAGAAGCCATTGTACGATATCGCAGCTATGGCAAGGAAAGCCACACATACTTAATATTCTTTGAACTCTGAATCCATATTGCTAGTTTCCATTGCAAAGGTGTGGGGAAGACTCCTTACATTACATTAGTAAAACATACTTTTATTTTATATATAATTAAACATTTTCAAATATTCAAAACTGTCTAATTATGAGAAATAACATAAAATAAGGCAATTATAGAATGCACATACATTGTTTTAGTGGATAATAAACAAGGAAAATATTTTCAAGACCTGAAATAATCGAATATCAAACATGAATGGCGCAGTATGGAATGTAGGCTTGTAATATTTACAGAGGTCACTAAACTATGTTCTGCCAACTTGAAAGTAATGTTACATCTATTGTTATCAATGGATAAAAAGTAGATTATGACCTCCTACCTGCATAAAGAAAATGCTGAAAAACCAATCTTGCATAAAAAGGACCATGACCTGGTGCCTTCTTATGAATAAAGAAGACCCCAACATGGCTGAGTGTAAACTATACAAAATTACTTTGGCATGCAGCAGTCAACAGACTTTTCCCCATGAAATAGGGCTCACATCCATGGTAGAGCTAATTTTGTGGAAATGATAAGAAAAAAAACAATAGTCGTGTAACGGCATTTATCATAATGCCTAAGGAGGAATAATAAATAACATTTTACACAAATTCTTTAAACTTAATGTGCAGTAGTTATGCCTGAATACATGTATGGTACTTGTAACAATTCCAAACCCCTATTTTTTTATCATGACACACTGATGGGGCAGAAAATAAGCAAAACATGTAAAAACAATATGGAACTGTATACATGTATGGACAAGTAGAAAAATCAGCAATAGAAACATAAGAAATCAATATTACTTCCTATTCTAATACAAGAGAAGAACACATCTATGCAAACAAGAACTATTAGTGAAGATATGCTGACCATGAGGTAAAAATTGGGAACTTATGACCATATTGTCCAAGAAACAGAGTAAAAGCAGGATGATGGAGGGGAAGGAGGAGGTTCTTAACTAAAACTTCTCATGGAAGTAAAGTTCTGATCTTGTACAACAGCATCTACTTTAGTCTCATTCATCAACAGTCAAGTCTACAGAAAGAGACAAAATTAGAGGACAGAAGAATGTTAGCCTCAAACATTTACCTAATCAAAATTATTACATTGTCATAACCATTGAACATGTTTTCTACTGACTGGAAACTAAATTAACATTATTTGTCCCAGCATGCAAGTACTCATCCTCTGGAACTGAATTAAATTCTAATTCTTGAATTTTATGAAACCAAGCTTGTAGAGTTATGTAAATTGATCCCAGGCATATATTTTGCAAAATTATTGTGACTCAAATGATTTGTACAGTTAATAAAACATTTTAATTTTTCTTCTCATTTTAACTCAAACTAAACATTTCTCATTACATGTATATCAAAAGTTCAAATTTAATCTTTATATGCAAAGTTTCTTCAATCTCTATGTAGCTGAATAAGTGCAAAAGGGACATCAATGTCGAGGACCATTCCCCAGCTTCTCTGGAAACTATGTGATGAGAAGAGGTCTGAATTACATCCAGTTTGCAGAATCAGCAATTTCATATCAGTAATTGGTGTTAATATGCCTGCCGAATCCAAGAACCAAAATGGAAGAGTTAATGGCTTTGACAGTTGAGATTATATTTTGGTAGGATGCCACAAGACACAGACTGGACTGGAAGGAATTGAAATCTTTCAACATCTTTTGATCAAACTTATTTGTTTTGGACCATTTAATAAATTATCTGACAGATTTAAAATCCTTGTGAAGAAGTTGTTTTGAGGGCCCGCAGTCTTTAACAGAAACTGGAACCATATTTTATTTCTGAGCCATAAGTAAGAACAAGGATGGAAAAAGACACTATGCTTATCTGGTGTCCTTCTATCAATTTTCTTTCATATGACTAAGAAATAAAACACGGTTCCAGTTTCTGTTTAAGGTTTTGATCCATCTCAACAACTTCTTTGCTGTATCCTTTGGATTGGAAATATCTGAAAACTTTGTAAATTTCAAAGACAATCTGAGGTGTGATTGCTAAGAATATACATGGAGTATGTAGATGGCTTCCAGAAATTCCCTTCAAGTTGCACGGAATTAGAATAGGGAAATTCAGAATCTAAAAGCACTTAGCACTCAAAATGTATTTTCTGATGGTCTTAAAAGATTCAAGTGAATGGCTAAACAACTGAGTATAATAAACATGTGATATTTAAGTCAGATTAAGGGTGAAAATATTTACAAACCAATACAGAGAGATTTATGTTGGATTAAGTGATTCTGAATTTTACATTTAGTAAATACAATTAATTATATTTTGACACTCTCCAAAATCTGAAGTTGACATCCAGTAATAAAGGGAAATTTGAAATTGTAGTCAGAATGATGTCGGACTTTAAGTTATATTAATTACAAATTACATAATAGTTTAAGGATTATAAAATGACTTGAGAGATGAAAACTATAATTAGATTCAAATCTATGAACATTTTCCTATATGATTAGTGAAGTTCTGTGCATGCATATGAACATAAATGCTCAGTGTATGCATATGAACATAAATACTCTTAAGCACATGCATATGAACATAAATGCTCAGTGTGTGCATATGAACATTAAAGCTCTGAGCATGCATATGAACAAAAATGCTCAGCGTATGCATATGAACATAAAAGCTCTGAGCATGCATATAAACATAAATGCTCAGTGTGTGCATATGAACATGAAAGCTCTGAGCATGCTTATAAACATAAATGCTCTGTGTATGCATATCGACCTAAATACTCTAAGAAAGACATGAATTTGCCTATTACAGTCTGGTAAGAAAGAAAAAAGTTCTTCTGGCATAACAGATTTTCCATCAATAAGTTTATGTTCATTTACAAAAATACTGCTTTAACATCCACATGGGTGCCATCTTGATGTTGAATCTGGAAGAAAAATGTCTACCACAGATATCTGGCATTTTCTAACTTGGAAGTCACCGTTAGCAGCATTGCAACAAATTTCTCTCAAGCAAACTTGGTAGAATGAATTACATGAAAATCGATAAATTAACACTCAAATGGAGGACATATTGTCACAGCTTATTTGTGTTCCTTCAATTTAAGCATCTAAGCTCCAAGTTTTTGGGTAGCACCTATAGTTAAAATTTTTACAGCTGATACATAATCCTAGTGATATATTTACAATGGGATATTCCATGAAACCTATCTCTGCAACCTATATAACAAGCTATGTCAGCATCAGGCTCAGACCACTCTTCAATCTTCATCACTGATATATCACTATAATGAGAAGAAAAAAAAACATCTACCACAGCAGGTCGTTTTGTTTTGCTTCTGCTGAGATAAGATATGGAACTACTCCACGATGACACATTGTTGAAGTCAGTTGAGTAATCTACAGATAAATATTCTGCCAGGTTGTACAGGTGCAGCTGAAAAATTAGATTTTCCTACCAAGGGCTGTGGTTCTTTGACAGAAACATATTCCTTTGAGAGCCAGACTGAGACTAAAAATGGCATTTCTTCCATTCAATCTGGAGTTACTTGTAAAATAAAAGACAGTATTAAATAAAAATCCATTTCTCTGGATGAGTGGCATGCTTTCTCATGGGATTCTTCCAGCCCACAACTCTGAATGACATGACCTAATTCAGTATAGGATTTCAAGGCACTGGTAAGTCACCCAAACAATTCTTTAAATGGACACTAAAAATTTAAGCAATAAATGCAACTGCATTGGTCATCCACTGCCTGAAATGAGTACCATCCTCTACTGATACAATTAAATTAATTGTGAAGGTACTGGTGCTATAATTCTCCGATGTTATGCCTGTGTTCGATGACAAGTCCATCCACCACATTTACAAATTTTGACCAAAATTGCTATTTATTTAAACATGCAAATTTCAGAAACTAATGTCTTTAGTTTTTCACTGGAAATAGGGAGTGTAGTCTTTGTGATGATTGTGATATAGTGAAAATCAAAGTTATATGAGGTTTCATTAACATAAAGCTGCATTCTAAATTTGGTGAAAACCTGGAAACTTGAGTTATTATTAAGAAATGAAAAAATGTGATCTGATACGCATTGGCCATGACTCCACTAATTGCTGATGGTGAATACTAAAAACTTAACTTGGGCGTGATGTGATCAATATATAGCTCCAAACAGAATTTGTTTCAAGTAAATATCATAAGAGTTTCTGTGCTGAAAATAATTTTTGTGGGTCCAAATTTCATCAGCCATTATCTTTTTAAGTGATGATGCTATTTCCACTGAGGTTATATTAGTATAAAGCAGCATATAACAAAGTTTAGTAATAACAAAAGTGAGAACTTCCAGTCATCAAGGGTCATAACTCAACTAAATGATGCAGAGTGCAGAAAATCCAACTTAGACAAGGTGTCATCAATATGAAGATTTGCATCAAATTTATTGTGTGGAAAAAAAGAATACAAGTTCAACAATCAGGTGTATAACTCCACTAAAAGATGATGTAGCATACGGAAATTCAACCTGGCAAAAGTGAAAATCAATCTCAGCCAACGTCTTATCAATATGAATACACAAGCTAAATTTGTTTGAAATCCATCAAGTTACTGTGCAGAAAAGAAAGTATGTACATAGATTTGATAAGTAGGAGTCATAGTACTTCTAGATGCTGACAGTCAAACTCAGTTAAGTCTCATCCTGAATATATGTCATAACAAGAGGCCCAAGAGGGCTTCAGATCACTCACCTGTCTAACATCTGTTTAAAAGCCAAACAAAAGAGCAGTTGGCCAGAAATTTGGTCAGTAGGTTGATTTCTGTATAAAGGACTAGGGACAATATATTTCTATAATGGTCTCAGAAAATGTCAATTTAAAAAAAAATTCAAAATATTTGTATTTAAAAAATCATATGTTGTATTTTTCATATTTACTACAAACAATGACATTAGCAGCCATACTTGAGGTGTGGAAAACAGGAAATGTGAGAAATTCATCTGACTATATGTATAATGTATTTAGACAAATTAAACTATCCTTGCAGTCATGAAACAACATGACACTTTCAAAATGTTTTCCTTATAATTATGTTGAAATCTCTGAAAATTGTATATTGTTTCACCCATGCAGAATACATTAATTTTAAAGAAAATGGTTGGATCTGATGGCAAGCACTACTGATCAATGGGCATGATGTGATGTCGAACATGATCTGTAAAATCAGTATTTGAAATTGTCTAGTACAGGTAATATACAGCTCCTACGGGCAATACAATTTTTTTAAAACATTCAAGAAATGTACTAATTTTGATACCAAAATCAGCTGCATATTCTTAAAACATCATACAGTACATAGCAACAATGATGCTTTTATCACAGCAGCAGTTTACAAGGTCTGTAATTTTGATTTTACAACTATTAAGCCCCACAAAATTAGCAAAGTATACAACTAAATGCAGTTATCATAATCATTGACTGTTCAAGGCTTAATGAGGAAGGCTTGTGAAATATTACTTTTGGAGTGAATCAACTGAAGTTATCAAAATCTTACACCCATAAGCACCTTAGTGAAAAAGAAGGTTATGATTTACTAGTGCATAAAGACCAGAATGGACTGTTAATGGCAAAAATTCAAATCTGGCATGTGTCCAGTACAGCCTACACACTCTTGCTTGATTATGATCAATATTCAGTCAGAGGCTGGTATTGCCACTATCGAGATCCAGCTTGTGTTGTTGGCACGTGTGCACACAAAGCAGTCTTCATCTGGCATTTTAGATATGACCGTCATCAAAATGCACCTTTTAATTCACAGTCTGACTGGAGTTCTTCTTTGAATGATGCATAGGACCTTAATGATTCTCTGCTGATTGATGATGATGATAATGATGGTGGTGATGATGAAGAGTAATAAATCATTTAAATAATTTACATGTCGCTTGTGAAGTAATTTCCCTAAGTACAAAAAAAGCAGCCAATAGTGTTATGTCAGATTTCTCTGTAGTTTTAATAATTCATATCATTTTGAAAGCTCCAAGTAAATACTGTTTTGGGCTTTGTAAATTTGATACTGAAATCTTACTCAATAGGTCATTATAAGAATTTTCTTGATTGCTATTGTTATTAGAACACAGAATAATAACTACATAGGTAATTTAATAGCATTGTGTTGTACATTCAAGTTATATACCATACATGTACTAGTTTTATATGTGTACATAATTAGCACTTTTAAATATGCAGTGATGATATAGAACATTCAAATTTTTTGTGATGATAATTGTCTGATGAAATACTATATACATACATTTGCTATATTGTTAGCTCATTTGTACTGGAATTGGGTGCTTGATCTCAGTTGCTATGTTGTTAGCTCCTTTGTATTGAAACATTATTGACAAGGGGTTTGACCTCAGTTGCTATGCTGTTAGCTCATTTTGTATTGGAGTTGTTATCGACTGTGTGCTTGATCGTAATTGCTATGTTGTTAGCTCATTTGTATTGGAATTGTTACCAACAAGGTGCTTGATCTAAGCTGCTATGTAGTTTGCGCAATTGTATTTGGAAATTTTATTGACAGGAGGATTGACCTCAATTACTATATTGTTAGATCATTAGTATTGGAATTGTTACTGACAAGGGCTTGATCTCAATTGCCATGTTGTTAGCTCATTTGTATTTGAACTGTTACCGACAAGGGGATTGATCTCAATAGCTATGTTGTTAGCTCATTTGTATTGGAATTGTTACTGGTAAGGGGCATGATCTCAGTTGCTATGTTGTCAGCTCATTTTTATAGCTCATTTGTATTGGAATTGTCATGGACAAGGGGCTTGATCTCAGTTGATATGTTGTTAGTTCATTTGTATTGGAATTGTCATTGACAAGGGCTTGATCTCAATTGCCATGTTGTTAGCTCATTTGTATTTGAACTGTTACCGACATTGGGATTGATCTCAATAGCTATGTTGTTAGCTCATTTGTATTGGAATTGTTACTGGTAAGGGGCATGATCTCAGTTGCTATGTTGTCAGCTCATTTTTATAGCTCATTTGTATTGGAATTGTCATTGACAAGGGGCATGATCTCAGTTGCTATGTTGTTAGCTCATTTGTATTGGAATTGTCATTGACAAGGGGCTTGATCTCAGTTGATATGTTGTTAGTTCATTTGTATTGGAATTGTCATTGACAAGGGGCTTGATCTCAGTTGTTATTTTGTTAGTTCATTTGTATTTGAACTGTTATCGACATTGGGATTGATCTCAATAGCTATGTTGTTAGCTCATTTGTATTGGAATTGTTACTGGTAAGGGGCATGATCTCAGTTGCTATGTTGTCAGCTCATTTTTATAGCTCATTTGTATTGGAATTGTCATTGACAAGGGGCTTGATCTCAACTGCTATGTTGTTAGCTCATTTGTATTGGAATTGTCATTGACAAGGGGATTGATCTCAGTTGCTATGTTGTTAGCTCATTTGTACTGGAATTGACATTGACAAGGGGCTTGATCTCAGTTGATATGTTGTTAGTTCATTTGTATTGGAATTGTCATTAACAAGGGGCTTGATCTCAGTTGTTATTTTGTTAGCTCATTTGTATTGGAATTGTTACTGGTAAGGGGCTTGATCTCAGTTGCTATGTTATCAGCTCATTTTTATAGCTCATTTGTATTGGAATTGTCATTGACAAGGGGCTTGATCTCAATTGCTATGTTGTTAGCTCATTTGTATTGGAATTGTCATTGACAAGGGGATTGATCTCAGTTGACATGTTGTTAGTTCATTTATACTGGAATTATCATTGACAAGGGGCTTGATCTCAGTTGCTATTTTGTTAGCTCATTTGTATTGGAATTGTCACTGACAAAGGGCTTGATCTCAATTGCTATTTTGTTAGCTCATTTGTATTTCAATTGCCATGACAAGGGGCTTGATCTCAATTGATATCTTGTCAGCTCATTTGTATTGGAATTGTCACTGACAAGGGGCTTGATCTCAATTGCTATGTTGTTAGCTCATTTGTAATGGAATTGTCATTGACAGAGAGCTTATCTCAATTGCTATGTTGTTAGCTCATTTGTAATGGATTTGTCATTGACAGGGAGCTTATCTCAATAGTCCTTTTACCATAAATGACCCATGTAAATGTCACAACATTTTTGTTTTAGGGGCATTGGTAGACAATGTCTGAAAATCTGCTGAAGTGAGATTCCCACCAACCTGAAAAGAATATGAAACTAATGAAGCGAGAGTGTCTCTTGTTGACCATTACTTTGAGAAATTATTTTTTTTTTCACTTAAAGGCATCCAGATAGTCCAGTATGGCTTTTGGAGAAGTCCCAGCATTCTGGACAAAAGGTGTCATTGATTACACTTAGTGATGTGGATTTTTTGACAACTAGCTTTCTATACAATGCTAAATGCACTGTGTTTAAGTAACTGTATTTGATTCTAGTTTGTTCTTTTTTCAGATACATACTCTGTACTTTTTTGTGCCAACTCTCAAGTCAATTGTGAACTGGTTGTGTATAAAGTAGCATGTTCTAGGCTAATACTCTTAGATAAAGGTGGTCCAACTACATTACCGACCGCAAAATGTGGCCTGCACGTCATTTGTTTGTGACCTGAGTTCATACAAAAAGTCAATGCTATAATTATTGTATAATTACTAAAATATATATCATGTATGGCCCATAAATTTTGCAATTTTGTCCACGTGGCCCAAGGTGTTTAAGATGCTGGACCACCCTGGTTTAAATGATGAAAAATTATCTTAAGCGATTCATCATTCAGATAACTGATTTCTCTGTTTGCAAATGATAATGACAAATTCTATTCTCCTACTCCTTCTCCAGTTACACAGTTTATGAGAAAATATAATTAAAAGGTTTTTCTGTTTTTAGTAACAGTGGCCACATCTGATGGTAATGTTTTAGCAAATCTGTAAGATCTTGATGCTAGGATCCTGTCTGTCAGTTTTGGTCAGGTTTTGCTGAGTAGCTTTTGAGTAGTTGTTTAGAAGTTTAAGTATTGTTAGCAATGGCAACCATACTGGATGACTGATCCACATCAACTTACAAAATTTAAAATAGAAAGGCCTTGATAACCAGACAGCTCCCTGTAAAATCATGCACAAGTTGATCAAGCAATTTTGTTTCAGAACTTGTACATAACTACTGTGAATAGATGACACACAACAGAAGGACCATACCATGAACTCACTATGCTTTCTGACCAAGTGAGCGAAAATTGCATGAAGTGCAGTACAGGAGATAAAAACCAACATTACAAGTGAATCGACCTCATAACTTGCTATATCCATTTTTTCTATGTAACTGTTAAGATAGGTTTAGTTGAGGCAAGAAAAATTCCAGATAATGCTAGGATCTACATTATACAGGGTATGTTATAACTGAGGTTGACTGTATCCTGAGCCAAGAATTTAGACTGTATTTATAGTATTAAATGGTGTATTAGGAAATGCAATTGGGAACAGAAGGATGGATGGATAAATATTATAACACAACATGCTCTACCTACTGGCAGGCATATAAAAAGTAGTCAAAAAAGATATATTCTTGCATCTCTTACCCAAAAATGTCTGCAAGCAGCTAAACTATTTATAAGTGTACATATAATCTAAATGACATGACAGAATTTGCAACGTTTAATATTCATTTTCATAAAAAATGAAAGAATTTTATTATCAATATAACAATAGAAAAATACTTTACAATTTTATCTTCATTAAGCAGCACTCTCTCTCTCTCTCTCTCTCTCTCTCTCTCTCTCTCTCTCTCAGTGAAAACATAAACAAACCAAACAAAACAATATTGCTCCTGGAGAAATATAAATATTGGTTCCTTGGCTAATAAAATATGCAACTAAAAAGTCCTTTTAATTTTTTTTATACCAGTTATATGATTTTCTGCTCTCTTTTATTTAATGAAAGATTTTGCACAAAACACTTCACTTGCTGTGTAAAGAGAATAGAAGTGAAAAATCAATAACTTGGACTTACTAGTAAACATACAATTTTCCAGATACAGCAAACTCCAGGTCGTAGCAACAAATGTGTCTTTAAAAAGTCATGTATATACTTTGGGGGGGGGGTATCAATTTTCAACATTGTCTTATAATGGTCAAAAAACCACACACACAATGTGAACATGAGTCAGATATATAAACTGATACTTAATAATTGAACCTGGTACATATAGTCCTTATATCTTTAAATCTCATACTTCAAATTGAGGGGTCAATCTTGTCAAAAATAAGTGTTAGTCTTCATCCACATTTGATACACAGCCATTAAATCTTGTGTGGTTGATCTGGTGTCAGACACATATGTTCAGTCCTTATTTCCATATCACTCACCAAGAAGTTATTTTCATTCCTGTCAGACTTTAGAACACAATAGGCTCTGCCTATTTGTAAGCAGTAAAATAAAGATTCTTACATACCTTACCTAAAACTGTCTGTACTCAGTTGACTATAAATTTGCATATAATCTAAATGATATGACAGAATTTACAAATTTATTTTAATACTCACTTTCATAGAAAATGAAAGGATTTTATATCAATATACCATATATTCTGTGACACCATATTTGTCATGACACCATAAATTAATTTTTAAAGTAATTTTTTGTGCACTGTATATTCAAGTTGTAAGTTGTGGGACACATTTTAAACCATTCTAAAATTATATGTAAGAAAATGCACTCAAACTTAAATTTTATTTTGAAAAATATTAAACTGTGTACTCGAGATAAAACTCTTTAATCCACTGTAGCATCAGCCCATCAATCCAATCCTTCTCCATCACAAGTACCACCCATCCTTTCAGTACATATTTTTAGGTCCCTCATGCCATGTAAAATTATCACAGAAGGCATCACATCTTCTGCTGCTGCTGCTGAAACTACAAGGACCAAACTTAGATTTTATTAATCTGCACCAGTCATGCAAATTCTCGCACTTTTAACCCCCTATTGTACACAGCATCAACTTGCTTTAATAATACTTTTTGTAACCCATGCGAGCACTCACAGTGAATATATTTTCTATTAATGCTCTTTACTGGTGAGATATTGTCACACTGTTAACCTGGATATAATACCCCTGGTCATTTTGCAACTTACACTGTGTCATGCATGAATGGCAGGAGCCTTCAAGCAACGAGTTGATATTTTTCTCTCTCCTTCTCTCTCGTTTGCGATTTTGCTGGACCCAGTTTTCAGTCTGATAACATTCAAACCTTTGAGGACAACCTAACATGATTTTTTTCTCTATATCCATGTCAATGAACAATAACTGGTTGTAGTTCTGTGTCTGATGAAGAAAACAATGATGAGAAATGCATGCATACATAAATATATACCACACCTGCTGCAGCTTTCCTAGTTTTGTACTTGGAATATGCTGATGTTTCAGCTGCTCAAACACATCACCCAAATGTAAACATCAGATATTGCCATCACATAATGCACTAAATCAAAAGCATACCCCAATTCACCAGCACGTTGAGTGAAGGCAATTCTGATTCCATAAGGTACATATATAGATACATTTCAGACACAAGAATATAGGTAACAGTACATATATTCCCAAACAGGTATCTCACTTATAAACAAAAGTACTACAAACAGCACATGATACAGCCATTTCATGAGAATCTCTCTATTAGTGACCTTTACCTTTGACCTAAGGACTTGACCATTCTATGACATGCACACCTACCTGTCAGAGTTAAAAGGTCACAGCATGGATAAGGAGACAAGCCAATGCTTTACATTATTCCTTATTGTGACCTTGACCTTGAGGCAGGGGACCTATGACTCAAAACATGTGAGATGCTTTAAAGTTAGGACATATATAAGTTTCATTCAAATATCTTCAATGGTTAAAAAGGTATACCCATACGTGGACAGGCCAATGATTTACATTTTCCCCTGCCATGACCTAGAAAGTGTGACAGAGTGCATGGTTATGATATGTGACACACTGCCTAGTCTTCACATAGAACTAATACAAGTTTTATTCAAATATCTTTAATGGTTAACAAAAGTTACACTACAGACAAGGATAAGTCAGTTACATTTCCCTTGACACTGACCTTGAGGCATGGGGCATGGCTATGGTAGATGGGAACATCTAGTCATGATATATATTTGGGAAAAATGCCATTAAAATATTTTTAGTTTTTCAAAAGTCACACTCTGGATAAGGATGCATGTCACACATGACCTTACAATGACCTTGATAATGAGGCAGAGCGCATTGTATAGTATGAGACATACCCATTACTCATCGTATACGCTTTGGCAAATTGTCATGAAAATCTCTCCGGCCATTAGTTATTGGCTACACATGCAAATGTTAAAAGATGAATGGCACAACATATGCTAAATTTAAGACAGACTTTTAAAAAATTTGACCTCCAGCTGACTGACTGGATTGCATATTAACTTTTACTTAAACTATAATAATATAAAATATATTATTATATGTACACAGAAGTAAAAATTCATATCAAATTCAAAATGTTGGAATCCAGTAAAGATCACTTACTTGCAACCTAAGCAACATTTGACTCCAGATAACAGGTGTCACCATGATGGTTATAATGCATGATGAAGTATGGACATACTATTATAATCCAAACAGTTGTCACCATGATGGTTATAATGCATGATGAAGTATGGACATACTATCATAATCCAAACAGGTGTCAACATGATGGTTACACTACATGATGAAGTATGGACATACTATCATAATCCAAACAGGTGTCACTTTGATGGTTATAATGCATGATGAAATATGGACATACTGTCATAATCCAAACAGGTGTCACTTTGATGGTTATATTACATGATGAAGTATGGACATACTATTATAATCCAAACAGGTGTCACCATGATGGTTATACTACATGATGAAGTATGGACATACTATTATAATCCAAACAGGTGTCACCATGATGGTTATAATGCATGATGAAGTATGGACATACTATCATAATCCAAACAGGTGTCAACATGATGGTTACACTACATGATGAAGTATGGACATACTATCATAATCCAAACAGGTGTCACTTTGATGGTTATACTACATGATGAAGTATGGACATACTATCATAATCCAAACAGGTGTCACCATGATGGTTATAATGCATGATGAAGTATGGACATACTATCATAATCCAAACAGGTGTCACCATGATGGTTATAATGCATGATGAAGTATGGACATACTATTATAATCCAGACAAAGGTGTCATCATGATGGTTATCCTGTATGATGAAGTATGCATGTACTTATAATCCAAATAGGTGTCACCATGATGGTTATACTACATGATGAAGTATGGGCATACTTATCATACTCAAGATGTCCTACTAAATAGTATCATTCATACATTTATATAAAACAAAGATATTTTTAAAAATATTTTCATACATACTTAAAAAAGACCTCTTAACAAACTTCTGAAATTTAGCAAAAATTAAGTGAAAAATGGTTAAGCTGTAAATTTAAAATAAACTTAATATATATAGAATCTATGTTGGGGTTTGGACTGAGACAAGGAAATCCCAGTCAAGGGGTTACATTATTTGTCTCCCCACGAGGCTTGCCCAAGTGGGGAGACATATAATGTAACCCCGCGACTGGGATTTCCTTGTCTCGATCCAAACCCCAACATAGATTATTTTTCTCACCCATTATTATCCTTTAAAGTAAGAAAGAACTCCTCCCTTGTGCAATATAGTTCATGCGCCAATGTTTACATGCGGTGCATTAATACAAATATGTTAATGAGGACTGTGGCGTGATGTGTCATCTGAAGTACAGTTTTTATGCGTGAGCCAAAAAAAAAATAACATTAAACATTGCATAGTTTTTAGGTATTATCACATTTAATATATGGATGTTATATGAAATTAACAATAAATAGTTAATATTTATTACAAGAAAATGTTTCATTTTCATTAGTTCCAATTTAGAAAATTATATTGTACATAATGAAATTATACTCAGCCCACAGCTCTGTTGTAATGTATATACATGTAGCATGAGTGTCCATGCTTGGGTTATTCACGGGTAATTAGAGATCCGTGTCACTATCATATATAACTCTCCTTTTCTTTAGAGGAGGTGAAACTGTTTGTGACATACATGTGTTGTAATTAATATTGATTGTAAAAGTACCCCCATGTATAAAAGACCCTCCAAATACGGACCCCAGCGGATAACCATGTGCTAAACTTTCAAGTTCACGGATTCTTTGAAAATTTATTTTTCTGTCTTGGAAATATGGTAAGTGTTACAGTGAAATTTGCTTATGGATTAATGTGTTGACAGATAAATGATTCCTTCTGGCTGGTAAGTGCATTATTTGTCATTAAATATTATAGGTATATTTTAGATTCAACTTGGGCGGAATGGAGATGCTTAACAAAATTAGAATAAAGCATGTCTGACATAACACATTTCTGGCTGTTACTAAGGTTTCTGTAGTTGTTAAGAGCATTGGAAGACTATGAAGTGTATAGGTCTATAGGCTATGTGCACAGATTAGTGTTTTCTATCATAGTTCATTTCACACAGCATTGAGAATTTGATCCTATCTGTAGCACAGTCAATTTTCAGGTTAGCATCATTAAATGTAGCTAACAGTATATAATTTGTTTCACACTAAGTATTTAAAACTAGTTAAGTAGCTTTAGTTACATTTAATGACGCTGACCTGAAAATGTACTGAGTCAGGCCTGCAGATAGGATAAAACTGACTATGCTGTGCGGAACGAACTAACATAATACCAAAAAGCTCTACATCGTGTGCGTGTGTGTGTCTGTCTCTCTTGAGATGTTTTGTATGGTGTGTTCTCAAAAAAGAAAGAGACCTTAAGTTACTATGTTGTTTTGTTATATATTTGTTTGTTGTTGTTGTTGTTGTTTTATTTTCGAACAACTACGTCAGGCATAGCAGAAGACAACAAAGGTTTCTTTTTTTAAAAGTAGTTCCAAGCGTGTGGACACCATGACTGAGACGACTGGTCTGAGATGACTAGACTGAGATAAGAAAAGCAAGGTTAGCAAAACAGCTAGATTTCTCTGTCGCATGGGTGAGAAATACAGAATATATGTATAGTATGTAAGCTGTATCATTAATATACCACGAGATGTAAAAAAGTTTTCATCAAAAGGAAATGAGGGTTGCCAAGTTTCAATGAAAAATTTATACGATTGGTATATCAAAAATACAGCTTACATACTATACATATATTTTACTTATATCACATACAACAACACAACTTGCATTTCCAATACTGTTAAGACTGACTGCAATCAATTGCCTATTGACGGATTGGATGGAATGAATGAACTCTGCACAACGCTTTCCAGTGTTCTGCTACAAAATGTAGTTCTTTACCTTTTGTGAGTAATTGCAATCTCTTCACAAATTGATAACTTGCTTCTGTTATTTTTTGAATTTCTATTTTCATTCATATCAATTAAATCAATATAAGACACACCAATATGATTTAAGCATAAAAGATGTTTTAGATGAAGAAAGTAGAGTACTCAAACAACAGCATAGTAAAGTACTTGAACAATGAATGCTCAACATATTGAAACGATTAGGAAATATAAACTAAACGAAATGAGGAACCAGTAAAACATTTAAATGTATTAAAGTTGATCTAAGTCATTATTACAATTTAATTAATATTACTACCAGACATACAATTGTTTCTATCCTCCATTTCTATCTTTCCCTTTTCTGTTAGTTTGTGTGACTATATTTTACCATCTTTTACATGTCCACAGACATCATTGCATGACAGGTGAAGATCTGCCACGCTCATTTTTTCAGGGATATTTGCTGGTATCTTTCAATGATGTGGGAGAGAG
>JAECUM010031723.1:0-68589 GCA_016617855.1 Megalonaias nervosa
AAAATTTTATTACAGTAAAACCTGTTATGAGAGACCGCCCCTTCTGTCAACAAAGAGCGGTCTCTCAAGACAGGTGGTCTCTCATAGCAGGCTTGTACAAAAAGACCAGTTTCCAATGTCCAGTTTCAGAACAATTTCAAGAAAAATAACCACAATCACTGTACATAGTCTATATTAATATTTCTTGCTAAAATATTGTATGCATTCATCTAAAAACAAAATTATATGGCAATAAAGATACACTTCTGTCATTAAACATGAAATCACATTTACATTTGAAGATCACCTAATTTTGTATATGAAATCATTTCTGAATTACTTCTTTTTCTTTATAACAACCTAAATTTGTTTTACCGACGTTTAAACCGTTTTTTTTGCGAGTGGTCTGCTCTTTTCACTTCTTTCAGTTACAATAATTATTTTCTTCAGCCTTAAAATTTGTCTCTTTTTAGTTGGAGGTTCGTCCATTGTTATTAAGGTTATAGGTGTTAAAATTATTAGTGCTCAGTTGTAATATCGAACGTAAAGACGGTTTTGACTGGGCTGTGTGAAAATATGAAAAATCTATGCATGTGCATTGCATATCTAACAATTAATGAAATAAAAAGAAACAGTTATTATTCTCCCATTGGGATGTTGATCACTGTGATGGAGTGTTGCGCCCTTCGTTTATGGAGGTAGACTTGTGCCACCAACCACCTTGCTCACAGTCCATTAGGATCCTTTCCATTTTGGGAAAGATCTCCTGGGTACCAGCTCAACCAGACCTCTTACTTCTCCCACATTCATCCAAGACTGAGGAAATACAACGGAGGTATTCACAAGGCCAATGTAGGTCAACAACATAGAGGATGGTCTGTTCCTCCCTCAATGTTGAGACCCCCTATTTCTTCTTCCAGCTATTGGGTACATTCCCTGAACTGGCATATGAAACCTCCTTTGGACGCCAACACAAAGTGGGTATTTGTATGGGAGCCTGAGCACGCCTTCCCATCAAAACAATTGATGCCTTATAACTATAGTTTTACATGCCTACCTATTCTCAGCTACTTCCTTTAGTATGCTGAGAGAGGCCTCTTTGAATCCAGCCGCATTACTATGTATGCAGGATGCTGTGGTCAGACATCTCGGCATGCGCTCTGTTGCCATGGCATTATTGGTGGACATTATGCACATCCACAATGGCATCACATTGGACTCATTGAAAGTCTTGCTTAACCACAGTAAAGACCTTCTAAAGGTTCCTTCTCTAGAAGCCAAGACCCTCTTGGGGTTATCATTCCTACTCTGGCTTGCTGGATCACCAACATTGATCTTTCTCTCCACTCCTGGTCCATTGCAGTCGACCAGGAAACGAATTCAGGCAAATTGCCCTCGGTGACCATCTACAAATTTTTCAAACAAACGCAAGCCCAGTCCAATCCCCAACTCCTGCTAGACCACTTATTAACCAGGTCCACAGCATGCAGGTCACCGCAGATCCATGAGGAAGTTCTCTGACCTTTCTTCCTTTCCTACCAGCAGGAAAGGGGTTGGGTGGGGTGGGGACAGCCCTAGCAAATTAACCCTTCAGGATGCCTATTTGCACATCCTCTTTTTTCCTCCATATCACAAATATATCGTTTTTGCCTAGACAAGGAAGTTTTTAAATTTCGGGTTCTGCCAATCAAAATCTCTTCTGCACTCAGAGCCTTCACCCAGATCATGGGACCAGTAGCAGCCTACCTCAGAAAATGGGGAACATCGATTCTGCAGTATCTTGACAACTGCTGATCATCAGTGTTCAAGTTCAGTCCCTTCATCAGGATATGTTCTGCTATTGGTCCACCTTAACTCAGTTGTGTCTTTACCCAACCTCAAAGTCAGAACTTGTTCCATCATAAGTCTCTGTTTATGTGGGGATAAACTTCCTCACAATTAAATCTTGGTCCAGGTTCCTCTAGATTGGGTGGATCGAATCCTGGCTCTCGTAGAGATGCTACGAGCAAACTGTGTTATCTGCACATATTTATCTTTCCCTACTCAGAACCTTGAATGCCACATGTGTCCTCTAGATTTCCTCCTTCTCTAGATTCTCTATCAACCTTAATTTACCTAGGACCGGTTTTTCACCACCATTTGCTTGGTGGATGAATTGAGACAGATTCCTGATGGGGGTTCCCATGCACACACCTGATCCCCACTCCTATCAGTTCACCGATGTATCAGATTCCAATTAGGGGGCTCATTTAGAGCTTGAGTGCATGATTCTCCATGGTTCTTTGACTCGGGCAGAATTGTCTCTCCACATCAACAACCTCAGAATAAAAGCCGTATTTCTAGCCCTGCAAAGGTGCATCAGCGTAATAAGGAGCCGATGTGTCATGGTTTCCTCAGACAACAAGTCCATCTTAGAGTGTCTATGATATCAAGGAGGCACACATGCCCCTTCTCTTTGCATGGAAGTCTTGAACCTCATCATCTGGGCAGCCTCAGAATGTCACAATCTGAGTTTGCCAGACTCCAGGCAAGATAAACATGTTAGCTAACAGTCTATCCAGAACAGACCGAGCCTTCCTCACAGAATGGTCTCTTCATAACACAGTAACAGAGTCCCTATTTTCCCTTCAGGGAAGACCTCTAGTGGACCTGTTTGCAACCAAGCTCAACAACAAATTTCTCTTTTATGTGTCTCTCCTGGATCAGAGAGCACGGGCAGTCAATACATTCAGCTTCCAGTGGGATCACCTGTTTGCATATGCCTTCCCACCCTTCTGACTGCTACCCCAAGTTCTGCAACAAGTCTAACCTTCTCTGCTCAGATCATTCTCATTGCTTCATTGTGGCCCCAGCAGTCATGGTCCCTCAATCTTCTCGACCTGTTGATCGATTGACCAAAGTCTCTATCTCACAGGAGGGATCTCTGTCGCTACACTAGGTGTCCCTCCTTCACAACAGCCCACACATTCTCCACCTTCTTGACTGGAACATCTCTAGCATTCTCTCTGCCAGAATAGGTTTTCGGGCTGAGTTGCCAGTTGCATCATTAAGGCCAAGAGAGCTTTTTATTCCAAGGCCTGTGATGCCTGGTGGAGAATCTTCTTTGTTTAGTGCAGTAGGAACTCGTTGATCCTCTCCCCACCTTTAACTTCATTGCTGATTTCCTTTTATTCCTTTTTAAGACCAAAAGATGTTCAGTATCCACTCTTAAGGGCTATCAAGCTTCAATCATCTTGATGCTCTCGTGTCTAGTGTTTTAGGTTCCAGAGATCTGTCTCCTGCTTTCTTATGCCCAGGTGTGAACCATTGTGTGAAGCTTCCTTTTGAAACCTCGAATCCTACTGTGTTCTAACTCACTATAGCCTCTGCAATACAAAGAAATGAGATTCATGCCTTGTCTGTTGTCACTGGCTGACTCTGGTTTCTAGTGGATTGCACCCTCCCATTAGGTAGGTTACGCATGGCAATGGTGGGTTGCACTCTTCTCTTAGGGAGGTAGAACATTATGACAGCAGGTTGCACTCTCCGATTAGGGAGGTGGCACACTGCAACCATGGGTTGCACCCTCCCATTAGGGAGATAGAGCACTGCAACACATCTCATGTTTGTGTTTGTCTCTGGGGCCCATTGTTAAGACACAATATGGGGTCAGAGAGATGTCAACCTTCTGTAGATGGACTTCCCTCTATGGTGAATGCAACTCAGTTTCTTTGTTTTTGATCAGTTTGACTAGAGCATCAGCCTGCCCACCTAACAGACAAATTCAGCTACGCAATTGCGGCAGGATAAGTAATTGCTGCTATTAAAATGTATTTTTTGGTGGGCAAAACTAATTTTAATTATGCAATACTTACCTGCCGCTATTGCCGAATGCCCTCCTCCCACCCAGCTCTGATGTCTTGCATAATAGTCATCTGTGAAAAGATGACAAATAATATCTACCTTCTGCACATAACCATGTGACATTGTTACGTATATATAATTAAATTGCTTGTGTGTTAGTTTTAAAATTCTTTTTTATTTTTGTTTCATTACATTTTAGTGTAATGATTATTTTCACGGGATTCGATATTTTCTTTCAGTAAATTCTGTTTATTTAAAACGCAAAAGATATTGCATTAGCACTATTTTTAACTCACTATGGTACATAGAATTGGTATACATACTACACGAAAACGATTGGCTATTGCCATGGTCATTTCGGTCTACGTGTAGTCTGAATAAACAATGTTTTATTTTAAAAATTTTTTCAGAGTGAGAATCTGGTACTTAGATAGGGCTATTCTTGCATACATGACAAATGGCATTTTATATTATTGCGATGTTCAAATGAGTAAATCGCGCAGCCTATCACGTGTAGTACCATGTGACCGAAAATCGAGGTTTAAAACAGTTATCTTCTACTAGATTGGGTCAGAATCATTCTTAACACCTTGAGGAAACAAGGTGTTTCTAATTGTTGTTGTCAGTTTGATTTTCATTGTTTTTGGAATTTAATAATTTATTCTCTAGGAAACTAAACAAGTGTGCTTTTTTATAAAAGGTTCTGGGAGAAAGAAATTCAGTGGAAATTTATTCTGGAGTTATACGGAAACATAAACTGTGATTCAGTTGAGGAATTGTTGCCATTTGTACAACAACCACATCTGACGTCATCGCCTTCCTTATTGGAATGTCGTCGAGATTCGAACCTGGATTCTATTAGAACAATTTAGTGATAGGACTTGTATTTATCAATTTTAGGATTAAATTTTGGATTATATTCACGAACCTTAAGTCCTATTTCCAATTTTTACATTGTTTTCTAGGAAAATAAATTATTTTGTTAAAATATACAAAGCTTGTTGACTTCACTATTTTCTCTTGTTATTATTGTATGAGCCTACACGTAACAACATATAGAATGGTGTGCAAAATAAGAGGGGAGTGCAAAAGGTCATTCTGACTTGTTCTCCACTCTGTGGGAGGATGTATTAATATCGAACAGACGGTAAGTTTTCAGCACGAAAATAGGTTAGCTACGCAATAGCGGCAGGTAAGTATTGGAGACTGCCAACCCTGACGAGTCCATCTCGGTAAGGCAGTTGAATTTTTTCCGTAAGATTGACCAGTTTTCAGTAAGGTTTAACAAAATATCAATAACTGCTATTATAAAGCTGGAAAACGTAATTAAAAGTTCGATGCAGCGACGATAAACATTATGTTCAACTGAAAAATTTGTAAAGTATGTGTAGACTTTATTTACCACTACAGTAAAACCCGTTATGAGAGACCGCCCCTTCTGCCAACAAAAAG
Organism: Megalonaias nervosa; assembly: GCA_016617855.1. Taxonomy (NCBI): domain Eukaryota; kingdom Metazoa; phylum Mollusca; class Bivalvia; order Unionida; family Unionidae; genus Megalonaias; species Megalonaias nervosa. Next base: position 5,275 of record JAECUM010031723.1, read on the forward strand.
TAGTCTCTCAAGACAGGTGGTCTTTCATAGCAGGTTTGTACAAAAATACCAGTTTCCAAGGTCCAGTTTCAGAACAATTTCAAGAAAAATAACCACAATCACTGTACATAATTTCTATTCTTTATTAATACTTGTTGCTAAAATATTGTATGCATGCATCTAAAAACAGAATTGTAATAAAGATATACTTCTATCATTAAACATGAAATCACATTTACATTTGAAGATCACATATTTTAGCATATGAAGTCGTTTCTGAATTACTCGTTTTCCTTTATAACAACCTAAATTTGTTTTACCGACGTTTAAACCGTTTTTTTGCGAGTGGTCTGCTCTTTTCACTTCTTTCAGTTACAATAATTATTTTCTCCAGCCTTAAAATTTGTCTCATTTTAGTTGGAGGTTTGTCCATTGTTATTAAAATTCTGTGTGTTAAAATTATTAGTGCTCAGTTGTAACATCGAACGTAAAGACGGTGGCTGTGGGAAAATATGAAAAATCTATACATGTGCATTGCATATCTAACAATTAATGAAATAAAAAGAAACAATTATCTCATCCAGAAACAGGACCATTTACTCAGTGACAAAAGTCAACGGCTTCATTCAAAGATAACATACAGGGATTAACTCTATAAGCAAAGTGTGTAGCCCGGTCGCACCAACTTGAATAGACGACAGCTTTGTGATTGGAATGTCATCACTTAACATGGGGGGGGGGGGAACAAACATCACAAGTCTTGAGCACTATCAGTCGAATCCCGCAAATGATTCTCTCTTGCTGGTTTAATAGACAATGGCCTTATTCACCCCCGGCAATACTGATTAACTCAAGACAAACAAAATACGCGACCACTACGTCAACTTATACACTTCAACAGCATTTCATGACATGTACATTAGCCTGGTTTACGGACTGTAGCATCTATCACCAGTAGCAACAATCCTTTTTTAAATATTCTTTTGATATTTGTCTTTTATCAGAACAATAGATACTAATCAAGCGGTCGTTGTAATAGCTGATTACATAAAGGTCACTGGTGTCTGTCAGTTCTCGCGATACAGTAGTCATAGGGATGCCAGGTCCTACAAAGGCTGGGAAGCAGGTTAATTACGGGAATAATTAGTCTGGTTCCCTGCTTTGTATGCTTTCTGATTTCCTCACCACTATACGAATAACGGAGAACAACACAAGGAGCAAACGAAGCAGGGAACCAGACTATGAAATAATCTCCATATACTTTAGTCTGATTTACGACAGAAACTGTAAAACACTACAAGCCTAGCAACAACAAAAAAAATCAGAGATCGGTAGCCAGCCTATTTTTTTTATATTTTTTTTAATATATATTTGGAACGGTATGAGCGGTCGTTCTTACAGCGATTAAACAAAGGTTGGTGGAGTTTATCCTTGTTTTTTGCGATGTGGTCATTCATAGCAGTGTCGAAATGCTCATTTTGCCAAGATATAGCGGTCGCTGGTCGCGTTCAGCAGGTGGTCGCTCATAGCAGAGCGTTTATATAATAAAATCGATCCGTGCATTACGATTGTGGTCGTACATGACAGGTGGTCGCTCATAGCAGAGGTCGCTCAAGACAGTTTTTACTGTAGTACAGTTGCACAAACTTTAGTTCCAAACCCTATGCAACTCAATGGCTTGTTGACATCTCTCAACTTGACGTAATTCTTGGAAATTCTTTTTCCATTTCGCATGATGACAGCAATCATATCTCCCGCCACGAGACACTCAAATTGGCATGTGATGTCCAATAAACGTAATTGTGTCATTTCCAGCTTTTATTCACAAGAATCTGAATATTCCATTTTATTCTTCTGTGTTGATTATTAACACTTTTCTAGAGGCTTATTTTCCCGGTCGTCTTAAACATGCAGCGCTTTCTGGACACCATTTAAAAAAATTCTGATCAACAGTTTGATCATGCAGACGCTTGGCATGAACAAATAGGTGCAGTTTAAAGCATCACTGTTGCTGCTGTAAAGTTAGTCTGGTTCCCCGACTAATTTCACTAATTCTAATATGAAACCCGGATCCAAATCAAATATGGATGAACCTATTATCCAGATTTTTCGGCAACGAATTTTTTTCCGTAGTTTTTGCTTGTATGCTGTAAGTCCGTATTTTAAGGGTAATTTTTGTAAGACTTAAGCCAAAATCATAAGGGTTGGCAGGTCTTATATTGCATAATTAAAATTATTTTTACCCCCAAAAAACTACATTCCAGGATGTCTTGTTGGTACTAAAGAATTGATGATAATCTGACATCCAGTATGGTCACTATGGCAGCAATTATGAAACTATTGTTATCTCTATTTGTCCTGAAATAAAAGTCATATTGGCATTGTTTTTTTTTTACAAGAAGACTTAATATGATGTATAGTTGACTCTGAAATAAAATGTTACCACCCGAACTTGATAATAATAATAATAATAATAATAATCATAATAATACTGTCTATTTATTCATTTTATTGTTTGTTTAAAGAGGGTAACTCAGTTAAAGAGGGTAACTCAATTAGTTAAACACAACTGATCTCCCTTGCGGCCCTCTAAAATATATATACATGTATATCCTCTTTACAGGTAAGCATTGTACAAACACAATACAAACATTAAAGTAGGATGTTTTAACTGCATATTCAATTTTTGTTTCATCTCTGCAATAATTGTTTTCAAAATGACTCATCAAGATCTTTCCTGTATACATAGTAGTTAATGATCTGCTCAGATAATAATAATAATAATGATAATAATAATAATAATAATATTCAGTGTCTTTATTTAAATAGGGTAACTCAATTAGTTAAATACAACTAATCTCCCTTGAGGCCCTCTTAACATATACTGTATATATATCTATACATTCATGCAAATGTTTCTCTCATGAAAAGAACTGTTTACAAGTAAGCACATTTACAAATACATATAACAATACATTATGAAAGCAGGTTTTAACTGCATATATAAATTTTTGTTTCATCTATCCAGTAACTGTTTTGAAATAACTTTCAGCAAGATTTTCATGTATACATAGCAGTTAATGATCACTTCTGCTTATATATACCTTTAGGCGATTCTGCAAAAATGTGGCATGTCATTATTCAGTCAGTTGTACTATGTATGCTCAGAACAGAAAACAATGAACAAAATGGGAATATTTGTGTTTGTTTCTCTGAAAACTTTATGAAATGATATAAATTTTGGCCATATTTATTTTTTAATTTAGCTGATGATTAATTTGTGTAAGTTTTATTGTTACAATTTCAGTCAGAAACTACTAACTTCTTGTACCTATCAAATAATTTTCATATACATGTATTATTAAGGAATCCAGTTCAACTGCTGATGGCTTAGAGAAGTAACCTTTTCTTGGGGTTATGATGTCACATTTTATCATGAACCAATTTTTAAGGTCTTGGCAAAAATGAGCAAAACCTAAGCTTGAACATGATATTAAGTATTATAGATTCTCTGTTTAGTTTGTAAAGTTCCAGCCAAAAAAGCAGAAAGCTTGAGTTCCTCTATTCAGAATGAAATGAATTGATACTTTTTCATATCTCTTGTTTGGATTTAGTCATGTAAAATCTAAACCATTTAGGTCAAAGCAGCAAAGGGAAATGTTACCCTTGTCAAAAATGTTGATAAGTTTGAGATTTGTCCAAAAAAGGAAACCAGAAGCAGATATCATAAACCAAAAAGAGTTGTAGAAGAAGAGAAATTCAGTTTATACCTCTCTGGGTATAATATTAAATAGCCAATCTCAAACAACTAAAAAAGTGTATTGAAAAAAATAGTGCCCTCCCCCCACCTGTCACTCGTTAATATGAGTGGATTAATATAATTTTCTAGGCCTAATAATGTATTAACTTGATATAAATGTACAGCTATTCTACTAGTATGGTCATGCAGATATTTAAGAAAATTTTTATTTTTTCTTCAGATGTGTAGTTTGGACTTCATTTTTTATGTGCCAGTGGAAAAGGAGAATGTTGTGCATGTTAAATTGCTGTCCTCATCCTGCACTGAGCTGAATGAACTGAATTTGGAGGCTATTCCAGCACATGAAGGTCTTTGGACTGTACATGTGCAAGTACCAGAAGATAAGTTGAAGCATAATATTTTGTACCGCTACAGAATCAAAGTTCGGACACCAGTATTGTATATCTTCAAATCAACAACTACTTTAGAAAGTGATTTCAAATCTTTATGTCACAGTGTTCAGCGGGATGATGTAGGTGCTCTTAGTTTAGAAGGGTATCTGGCACACTGTCTCCATATTCTTACCCTCTGCCAAAGAATTGATGTCTTTAAATGTATTAAACAGTTTGAAACATTGTCTTTGCCTCCGTTCTGTACATTTGAAAAAAAATGTCAGCTTGTGGAAATAATGAAATCTACAGTGATTTTTGCCAACAGAAGTTCAGCAATTCTTTTCACAATAATTCTTATGAAAATGTTCCAAAACATCAGACAGTTTCTTGATGCTAACATCATTACAAAAGAAATGGTCAGAGCTCTTCTTGACAAGTTCAAGGGAGAAAATCCTGCAAGTTACAGTGAAGTTCATCGTAGAAGTTTGCTGCACTTACTGTCAAGCTTTTGCAAGGTTCTTTATGGCAAGGATTATTGCTTACTGGTTTTCATTTATGAGATATATCCATTTTTTGATGAAAATATTTTCAGTCAGGAAATTACACACCTTATCCACAATAAAGGCTCGCTTTGCTCAGATAATCTGACAAATTTTGCAATTATAAGAGAAATCCTGTCAGTTGCTGGATGCAGAATAGGTCCAGATACAGAACCTGTGGTTGCCTTTCTAGACACATTGTTTCACCATCTTCCATTTTCCTTAGCTCTTCAGGGATACAACTATTTTTGTGAATTCAAATTTTCGCCTAGTGAAGAAAGCCACAAAAGAACACAAGAAATATTTTTGTCCACATTACAGGCAAGTGCTATGGCTAGCATCTCCAAAAATGTAAGCACAGGGAAGATCACACATTTAGTTGAGCTTTGGGAACTAGTAAAATTAGAACAGAATCTTGCCAATTGTTTGAAAGATGGACTGCAAAAAGAGCTGGTCACCTGCAGTACAGACATCACAGCTACCAGTAAGCTCTCCAAGGATGATTCCTTGAGTCTGCAAAAACTCTTGCTGGATTCAAACCTATTTCACGATGAGCAAAGCCAGGTTCAACTTTTGAAAGCTGTAGGACACTCAAAAGTGAAGAATCTTCATGAGTTTTTCATTAAAGTTCTGTGGCATTCAAAGTTTGCTGACTGCTTCCTGCAGAATTCAGATCTACTACTTGAATGGATGGAAACAGCATTAAAGTACCATATGAAGGATGAAACTTATCGAAGAAAAGAAGATGAGATATGCCCATGCTATATATATCTTCATGATGCTTTAACTCTGCCAGTGTTACGACAGCATGATCAGCTGTGTAGGAAACTTGAAGAGCTTGTTTTAAAATGGCTATCAAAACTAGATGTCAAACAAGTCCTTGGGAAATTAGAAGACATAGAAAAGTTGAATGAACAGAAGTCTATGATCATTGACTTGTACCAGAGACATGTACAGAAACTTCTTGAAGATCAGAGTCAATCTTCTAGGCCAGAGGAAATCCTCTTGGCAGTCATTGGAACAAAGGGTCAACTTCGTGTCAACTCAAGGTATGGCTTCTATTATTATATATTGTGGCATAGCAATTCCATCTTTTTACAAATGTGCTAACAGTGGTCCATATTTTGTGGTATAGCCCAACATCTATCATGAAATGTTCATCGTTGGTCATCTGTTGACAGTCTGTTAGCAATTGCTTGTTACCATTCTGGAGTGTGCAAGATCTCTGCATATTAATAAGGTGATCTTGCATCAGATTGGCCGTCTTTGTAATCACTCCAGAGGCCATATTTTTGATCGAGTAACTTCTGATCCAACTTGGAATATATTCTTGTATCATAAAGACCTCGGAAGATTTCATTTAGTGAACAGGACTCGTGTATACTGATAAGGTGATTGTGCATTAAATTTTCTTAGTTTGTTACTGCTCTGGAGGCACAGGAGTTTGATTACTATTTACATTTTTTTCTTGATCATACTGTTTGTATAATAAAAACAAGGATAGATAGTCACCATCTTGCTTCCCTTCAGTAGAATCGTATCAGCGAATAATTCTCAATACAGTATTGCCTTCATATTTTCTGAGGTACATCCAGCAAGTATACTACACTTTGATAGCTCATTCATGATTCATACAACCTTAATAAAAATCCCTGAATTTGAAGAGTTGCTTTGAAACAGTTGGTTTTACCATTGAAAAGTCTTTAAATTTGTTGGGAAATGTCCTGAAGTTCGCTTTTAAACCTTGAATTTATTAAAGGAAATACAAAGTGAATACAATGTATCACCTTTAAACTCAGAATATTTGTTAGTGATGCATTTTCCAAAAAACAAGAAATAACTAAAATGGGATAAAATTGGGTGGATGAAAAGAAATTTGACAGCTGGAGTAGTGGCACAAGTTTGTTATGCTTTCACTTTTATGCCTGTTTATGCTGTGAAAAACAAAGTAATATATTGAGAAAGTTCAACTCCCATTGGAGGAATATTTTTGTCCGAATGAATTTACTCTTTGCCTTACAGCACATGCTTATCAGCATACATGCCAACCTTTATGCTTTTGGTGTAATCATTATTGGGTTTTTTTTAAACCAAATTACATTTTACACTTGCATATGGATTATGCTTTCTTGGTTGATTACAAATCTTAATAAAGTAATAAAAAGTTGCTTTTGTCATTTTTATTATCAACTCTTTCATTCCACTCGCATAAATTCTAGAATATTCTTAAAAAGATGCACCTCGGAAGCGGGAGTTGCGGGTTCAAACCCTGGCCAAGCCATACCAAAGACTTATAAAAATGATACTAACAGCTGCCTTGCTAGGCACTCAGCATTAAGAGGTTAGTGTTAGGACTGATCGGCCTTGTGTCAGGAAAATGTTATTGGGTGGGACATCATGCTACATGTCTGCAGCATGATGCCCCAGTGCTAGACATCACTAAAAACTGCCACACTGCAGACATCGTAGTAATATGACTGAAAAGTTGTTAAAGCTATGTTAAAAATCCAAATCACACACACACACACACACACTTAAGAAGATGACTGCTTCATAAGAATAGCGTAAGAGTACTTTCCTTACTTGCTATTTATAGCACTGCATATGACCCATTTCCAAGAAAACAGATGGTTTTGTTAATATATTAACTTACTTTTCCTCACAGGTTCATTATATTGATAAGCTAGTTAGTTAGCTGACCAGTCTATATTTATAAAGAAAATTACACCAGATGTTAAGTGAAATGCTTTATGGCATGAGTTAATGATGTTATATAACAAAGGTTTAGAACAGATGGATCTTTTTAAACTTCAAAACATGTCAGATCAGAAAAAAAGGACAAATGATCACCGCTTTACAAACTTTAAAGAAGAATATGAGAGCAAAGTGAACATGTTCATGCTCATTGCAGAATTCCAGTTCATGGTCATTATATCAGCAAAAGTTACAGATGTAGTACTAGTTAAAAACTGAGTGCTGAATATAAATAATTTTTCAGTATATTTTGTGTTTGTATTCTGGTTCTAATCCATATGGATTTTGCACTTTGTGACAGGAATGTTGACTACCAGCAGAACCAGCTTAGTACATGCTGTACTTCTGGATGTAATATATAGATTGCACTTTTTATTCCTAAATTACGCTACTTTGCCACTTATAATATCAATAATTATGCTTACACCTCTCAGAGGGTTGGCATGTATGTTGTCAGGAATCTGAGGACTGGCAGAATATAATTCTGCATTTTTGCACCATTTTTGACTGACCAAACCCATATGCACTCATTTCTATTAGTAAAATGGGAAACTACTGACATACTTCCCCTTTACCAATTAACATATGGTGATTAACTACCGCAAATCCAAAATCTGATTCTGCACCGATTCCATGTTAATTTGTTTTGTTGGCTGTGCAGCCACTAATAACTTGTATCACCCTAAAAGAGACAATATATATTCCAGACATTTCCCCAATACATGTATATGATGCGAGTATCTTGCTGATCATTTAATGACCACTTTTACTAAACGTTTCTCTTTTGCTTGATATCTTGTCTACTTGGATCCATTCTGGTGGGTAAATACTTTCCATATATGATGCGATGAATACAATACATTCATTTCTGATTAGTGATTAGTATTTATAAAAAAGAACAATAACCACAAATCAGAATTGGAGGTAGCAAAAATGTCATGAAAATTCAACTTGCAGATATCTTGTGAACATATTACCTCAAGTATAAGAAAGTAGTTTTGTTCAAATTTGGGATGTTTGAGTTTCTCAAGAATATTTGAAATGGTTTCAATACTCAGTTATTAGGAAGAAGAAACTGTCTTGAATTCCTGGAAATTCTTTCAGGCTGTAGAGTGTTATTTAATAAAAGGGATTTTTGTTATTACAAGTGAGACCTATCCATATTTATGAGATGATCTTGCATATGATTGACTGAGATTTTTACCGGTCTAAAGATCATAATTTGATCAAACTTGGTAAATAGGCCTGTGTCATCAAGATCTTTTTTGATCATGATTATGAGTAAAATTAATGCTTATAAGTGAAGTCAAAGTGCAAACAACAAAGATTCTAATCTGCCATAGCACAATGCACATGCAATCAGGGTCAGTGTTGTTTGTTCTAGTGATTACTCCTAACAAACTCCTCAGATCCACATCACATAATGTTGGTCTGGGTGTGTGCGTTTTATAGTTGGACTCGTGTGTATATATATATATATATATATATATATATATAATATAATATAACCTTTAATCTAATTGTCTATTAGCTTGTCAACACATCAGCAACTACATTTCTGATCAGCTTTTGGCCAGATTTGTTAAACAGTCAAGATGATGGACAAGTTAGATAATGAGCAAGATCTATACATATATTTATGGAGCATTCATACATTGAATTTTCTAAGCTTTTCACTACTCTGGGGACTGAATTTCATTTGGATATTGCTCCACCTTGGTAAAGAAGCATGTACTGTCACTGTTGTAAACATGTTTTATGGCAAGTGAGATCTGTGCATATAAATGAGATGCCTTTATGTTGGTATTTTGTAAATATGTAATATTGGCATATAAAGTTTGGAAGATAGTTTACATACATAAGCTGGGAAGCAGTTGTGGCTCAGTGGTGAGCATGCTGGATTCATGTCTGAAAGGGTGCAGGTTCAAATCCTACCATCAGACCAGCCAGTAACAGGTACCGTCATGTGTCCTTGGGTAACGCACTCTACTTAAATGGTCAGTTGTTCCATTATATAATCCAGGTGAGCAATACAGTGCTTGCTTAGATCCTTGGAAAGTATTTGTTCTTGTGTTTGATTACATTTAGCCAAACTCTCTTTGAAATATGATAACGGATCTTAAAGAAATAACACTTTATTTTTAAATTTTTACCATGGAAGACTCTATCAGTCTGTTGTATTTGATTCAAGATGTTTCACCAGAAGGCAGCAGCTTCTCAGAATTCTTTAAAAGTGAAATTTACACTACTTCCACAAAACAATTGTCAAATATTATTGATGATAATTACAGTCTAAAGTACAACACACTCTGTAACTGTTTGTAATCTAAAGCTTATATCAGAATTGCAGAAGACACTGACCTCAAGATATGGTCAAGGAACTGATAACAAGCATAATGGCTTGATCTTCAAAATTCTGAATTCACCAGAAAATCTGCAGTCCTATAAAGTTACAGTGTCACTCTTTATAGTTTGACAAATACTCTACTTATTCAGGGGCCTAACTATGAAGAATGGACATAAACTGATTTTCATCTCCTAGCTGCAGAAATTTATTCTGAAACAAGTTGTCATGGAAGCAGTCAGAATATTTTGCATGCCAGTTGCACCCCAAACCGGTCTTTGCTAACCACTAGTGGGTCTACACTTCATTTAACAGAGTCATGTACAGCCCTCCCCTATTGGGAATTCAGATACAGAAATAAGTGTTGTTGCACCAATTAACTCTTGTAAAATTCACCTAAGATCTTCCTCCCTTCAGGAACCAGAAACTGAAAACCACAGTGGTGAGGAAATTTCAGCTGAGCTAGCAGGAGAAAACAATGAATTGCTCCCCAAGGCCATCACATAGGCTGATGCTCAGTCAGATAAAGTTTCTGAATTGCAGTGTGAAAAAGACATTACAGCCCTACTGAGGGAAAACAAATTGCTTCAACAAGAACTTTCAAAAATGACAACAAAAGCCAATAAACTGTTGAAGGAATGTGAATCTTTAAAAGCAAAACAGGAGTCAGCAAGGAATAAACATGAAAAACTTGAAGAACAGCTATCAGATTTCAAGACTAAATTTATAAGCCTTGAAAAAAACAAATAAAACCATCAGATGTGACCTAATTAAGACATCAAGCCATTGCCTTATTCTGGAAGAGGAGAACACAAAAATGAAAGAGAAAGTAAAACAATTAAATAAAGACAAAGATTCTCTCCTGTCAGAAATTATGCAGCTTAGATATGGCTATGCTGCTTCAAACAGCATGCATCCTGACATTTTAGCAGCACTGCAGGAAGACATTATAAATATGAAAACAGAAATTGTAAGTACTCTCAAAGAAGAGTCACAAAAGCACATCAGTGAAATAAGCCGGCTAATGAAAGTAAAATAAAATGCCCAGAGAGAAATAATAATTCCAAACCCACCCAGAATATAGGGAAAAACGCTACAGTCCCTCAAGCTACAGCGGAAAACTCTCTGCTACATGATGTCACAAATAGCAGTAAAGGGTCTTCATATCTCAGGCATAACAGCTTTAGATTTCGTAATACACTGGATTCTACCAAGGACAGAGAAGAAAGCATCAAGGAACATGACAATTCCATAAAAAACACTCTCATAATTGGAGACTCCATTATTAAATATGTAAATGAAAGAGGCCTGAAACCTTGGATTCAAGTTAAGTGTTTACCTTGGGCAGAAACTGGTCATATATTTGATGCCATGAGAAAAATTAACCTTTCTCAATATGACGCTATTATAATCAGTGTTGGTGGCAATGATGCAAGTAACATTGACCAGATTGAAACCAACTTTTATAACACCCCAAACAACATATACCTGGAAAATCCTAACTGCTCAGTCTTTTATGCAGTGCATGCCCAAGAATTGACACAGACATCTGTCAGTTGAATGCTCTAATTGAACATCTATGTCAGGAGTGGAATCACAAAATGATAGACATTGAACATGGATTCGTGACTAAGTCTGGATTAGTTCTGGAATACTTACTGGCAAAAGACAAAATTCATCTAAATAAGAAGGATCTGTCCCACTTTCTCAATGCAGTAAATGAGATTTTCCTGATACTAAAAGACAGCTATGATGCCACTAAAAGGCGTAGAAACGTAGATCACAAACATAATTGGGACCATGCAAACTGTTCTAAACATCATCAGAAATCAAGGAGATGTTTCCACTGCTTTGAACGAGGGCATAATATGCAATCCTGCAGAGACACTAGCAAAATACAGTGTCATGACTGTCTACAATATGGACATAAGGCAAAACACTGCGAAATGTTCCACTCAAGTAGGCAGTATTAGGAAAGTGACAATGAAGATGGGGCCAAAAGTTAAACAACCAAACACATTTTTTCAGAAACTTCAAAATGTCCCATAGATCTACTAAGTGTAATTCTCCCAGTGATGACAGAAAACAAACTACATATACCCCAGTGACTGATAATGTCCATGGAATTACCCCTGGTACAATCCCATTAAGTGCCTCCATCAATGAAAGTGACCATAATGTGTCAACTGCTACTGATATAACTGTTGAATGTGTTAATGTTTCAAGAGTCATTGAAAAATCTTCTGAAGGAACAGTTGATAGTCATGATTTAGGACAATGTATAAAAAAGGACTATATTGAATAAGGGTCATATTCTGCCCCCTCTCCAAATGTCCTCATATTATGTATACTGTACACATGAGGTGATTAACATTTATTTCTGACATCAGTTTTGTGTTCACTTGTCCATTGCCATGGTTACAGGGTGTCAAAATACTATCAAGAAAGACATGAAAAGTTGTAATCTTTTCCATTTACTTCTCATGTATACTGCTTTACCACGAGCTATTCTCTCAGTTTCAAATTTGCAATATGCATTTTTATTATTTTAGGGCTTATAAAGCTCTATAAATAAAGTTTAGTTTCTGAAACTATTCCAAAATGGTCCGTCATAGACAAAAATAGAATATCAAAGTTACACGTCATCTGAAAACTGTTTCTAAAATACGTTGACAAAAAGGTACTTAATCACAAAATACAAAAACTGTTCCTCAATAAAATATTGTTTAATATTATTGAATGATGTTTAATATTATTGAATTATTTAAATGTTTCTTTGATATTATTGAATGTGACTAAAGGAGGCGTTAATAGGGGCCTGTAGGTTCGCTTCTTCGCCGAATACATGGGTTTGTTACCTTCACTGGAAATGACAAATGTTCTTTATGTATTTATGTACTTTTATCCTTATATTTTCATGGCTGTATAACACACACACACACAAACACTACTGTGTTTCTATCTTTAGAAGAAAGAAAAAATAAATCGTCTTCCACACCCCTAGAGTCAAACTATAATCTATTTATAAACTATGTATTCATCCGTAAAGATATGATATGGACATTAATAAGAAGTAAAACACTATTGGTAGAGCACTTTTAATGAACTTCTGAAAATTGTGAAATATGTTTTAGAAGTATTGACATTGGAGAATACAGTAAAGAAACAGACTATATGTATTGTACTCTCTAGACTATTTGCGTCTATTTTTAAACCAGCGCGGGAATACTACATAACACTGATTGCATAAAGTTATATGTGAAATGAGAGGATGTACACGTTTATAAAGAACGTATACCTATAATGACAAAATGGAAACACAATCATTTTATTATTTGTTTTGCAAATGCTATTTACCAGCACTTAGAGTCTGCAAAGATGGTGATTTACATCGTGCAAGATTCGGGGATTTATAGAATGAATGCAACTTTCAAGGAATTTTTGGGAGCAAGTTTGCACATAAACTTGAATGAAAACGAGTCAGAGTAAGTATTGTTCTACCTTTTCCTTGTTTAAAGTAACTATATATGACTCTCTCTCTCTCACTCTCTCTTCCCATAAACATGTAGGCCTATATTCACTTCTTTGTAGTGACTTAAAACTGGGGCCTTCGATGGGGTCAATGAAGAAATTCAAAAAGGCATGTTAAAATTTTAACGAATAAAATTACGTTATATGAATATGTGTTTATATATACCATTAAAGTAAAGCTAGTCACATTATTATATTGACTACGTGTACTATAATTTGACAGTTTCAAAGGCAAATTTTGTGCATCAATATTTTCAGTACTGTATACTTTACATGTAGGCCAACATACCTGTCCGTATTCCTACGCAAAAATCATGCAAATATCTCACCGTAAGGCTTTCTGTATAACCGGAGGTTCGAAGAAGTGTTAAAATGATGATCTATGCAAGCAAGAGACGACGAAGCATCTGATAAAAAAATGCACTCACAAAACACATAGTACCTAATGGTAGCAGTTAACCAAAACTAATAGCAAATCCTGATGATAGTAACGTCCCCACTCATCCACCCACAATATGACCCAGAGGTGATACACTCCTGCTGTCTGTACAGTTGAGATCAGCAGCTGTTACTGTAATTGCCATTTTTTTGGGATGTATTTAACCTTGGGTCCCTCTTAGAGTCACTGGGAGATGACCAGACAGAACTTGCAACGACTGCACAGTCATCAGAGAGAATAAAAAGCATTACAAATAAACTATTCAGGCCAACATGGACATAAAAAGTCAAATTATTAATGAGTATGCCTTAAAAATATACCTTCTTGTATTCATTTGAATGTGGCATGTACATTGCCAGATTACCCATTAAGCATACTAATCACGTGCTTTGGGCACCAGAACAATTCTAATTATTTGCTGATGATAAAATTGAATGAATTATATATGATCATTTCGATCTGCATGTACGAGTATTCTGATTTGGAATGGTGGCAGCACTCAGGTATTTTCCAGCCTTTTTTAGCTTCTGATATGTTTTTTATTTTAATTTCACATTTAGTGGAGGGGTTGGGGTGCTATAATATTTTCTGTGATGAGGGACCTGGAAGGCCTTAATCTGGCAATTGTTATGTACTATCATTCTCTCTTCCTTAGTGTCACACAAATAAGATGACATAATAATGGAAACATTGTGATATGGTTGACAATTCAAATTATACAAAAATAATATTTGTCTTACAACATAAAAGGAGCCAGATGAATACGGATGAAAGTAGTGGTCAGAGTGTAGAAAAACAACTCATTTGATTCTCCATTCTCACATTCATATTCTGGAATAGATGATGCATCCTTAAGATGACTAGCTAGTGAAGCTTTCTTTGTCAACTCATCATTTACCCATCTTTTGCAGCCATGGAAACCATAGAAAACTAGATACATGGGCACAACACCCAACAACCCGAGCACCATCCTTGCAGGTACAATACCATCTTTGATGGAATCCATGGAATATGTCAGCTTGTATTGGATCCCCAGTGAATGGATTTTATTTTTGGAGTGGCAAGACTGGATTTTTACATGTAACAGACCTGGAAAATCCATGCATGCCATAACCTCATAATGCCCCTCCTCACGAGATGCTCATTTGTATACTTTGGAGCCAGTTTGACTTGATAAATGCCCATAGTGATGTCATGCAGGTAATCAACTGATATCCTGGGGAATTCATTCAGTTTCCAAGTGGATGCATCCATCTTGAATTACAATTTGTGCTAATTCAGCAAGTTATTCTCTTGAACCAGGAGTTAAACCTTATTCAGTTACAGGAATTGATTCATTTTCAAGCCAAAAGAGGTGGAAATAGTCATTAATGGATAAGGAAGAAGGAACATCAAAGTTAAGATAT
Organism: Megalonaias nervosa; assembly: GCA_016617855.1. Classification (NCBI taxonomy): domain Eukaryota; kingdom Metazoa; phylum Mollusca; class Bivalvia; order Unionida; family Unionidae; genus Megalonaias; species Megalonaias nervosa. Next base: position 20,398 of record JAECUM010031723.1, read on the forward strand.
GACTTTGTTTTAATTAGTTTCTTCACATTTTGTGCAAGTGATTTAATATCTGTTCTTGAAAAGTTGTCATCAAACTCTTTTGTTGCAGTGATAGATTGGAGGGATTCATTAGTGAAGTAGATGATTTCCAAATGGAATTTGCAACAGCTACTATTTGACTTCATAAAAATACTACACTCTGCAAATGACTGGGTTATGTCACATATCGAGACATTAATAAGATGATTTTGATGCCCATATAATAATAATAATAATAATAAGAAGAAGAAGAATAATAAAGACTTTATTTAGAGAAGGCAACTCAGTTACAGAACTAATCTACCTTGAGGCCTTCTATCTGTTATGTACAATATATACAGTATATACAACATGATGTGAAGAATCTGGCTTGACACTAAATAATTAAGTAATTTTAAAAGTCAAAGTATCAAGCCTGGAACACATGCACAGGCGTCTGAGGAAACATAAACATATATAAAATATAAAATATTATCCTGCATTGAAAAATTCAACTGTGAAAATGATGCAAAATTACAGAAAAGCAGGTGATTTTTATTGTACTAGAACTGTTCAATTTTCTAAAGATTTTCATCCTTTTGAGATATTGATTATGAAAAGAAGAAATGCTAGGAGCCTGCCTTATGTCACTGGGAATGTTGTTCCATACAAGTAGACCAGTATATTGAAAACTTGTTTTAAACAGTTCTTTCTTTGGCCTTGGTATAATGTAATTTTTGCTTCTTATGGACCTTAAATTTGGAGTACCATCAGCTTCTCTTTGGTGAAAGATATTGCTTAGATAGACAGGAATGGCTTTTCTGGATACTTTATACATCAATTTGGCCTTTCTAAGAAATATTCTTTCAAGTATTGTTAAAACCTTTATACTATTCATTGCATCCTGGAAATTGTCTATACATTGATCTAGAATTAAATGACAAGCCCTCTTTTAGAGTCTTAAAAGTGTTGTTATGTTTGAATTAGAGGTATTACCCCAAATTACATTACAATAGTCCAGATATGGCTGAATATAACTTTTATAAAAGATGACCCTATACTGAAAAAGAATGTATGGTTTGATTTTCCTCAGTAGCCAAAGATAAGAATTAACCATTTTGGAAACATGTTTAATGTGAATAGACCAAGTAAGATTGTTATCTATGAATACACCAATAATTTTATCCTGAGACGTCATATTAAGGCTCACATTGTCAAATAGAACCTGGAGTTTGTCGCTATCTAGCCTTGCTTGTTTTTGTTGCATTGTAACTAGTAGGGCTTTCGTTTTTTTCTGCATTTATGACCATACTGTTTTCTTTGCACCATACTTGAAGTCTGTTGAGAGCATCTTGTAAGTTATTTTCAAGTACCATTTTAGTTTTACCCATCTCAGACATTGTAGTATCATCTGCATAGAGGTCAGTGGAAGAAATTGAAGTTCCAATCTTAGGAGGTAAGTCGTTGATAAAAAGAATGAATAACAGAGATCCAAGGATAGAGCACTGTGGTACTCCACAATTAATATTTTTACTTTCAGACAGTTGACCATTTAAAGATACTTTTTGCACTCTGTCGGTTAAGTAAGAAGTAAACCAGTTTAAGGAGTTTTCACTGCATTGATAGATTTTTAGTTTTTCAAGCAAAATTTCATGGTCTACAAGATCAAAAGCTTTACAAAAATCAACCATAATAGTGCCTACCATTTCTCTTTGATCTAATGCTTTCAGCCATTTATCAATCAAAGATACAAGTGCAGTTTCACAGGAGTTATTGTGTCAAAAGTCAGACTGATTATCATGAATAAGATCATAAGTGTTCAAATAGTTGAGAAAAGAATCATGTACATGTTTTTCTAGTAATTTGGAGAGACAAGAAAGGATAGAGATGGGTCTGTAGTTATTTACATCATCTTTTGTTCCTACTTTATGCAATGGTGTAACCTTGACAGTTTTCCATGTTTGTGGAAATTTATCAGACCAAATACTTTCATTGCAAATGAAAGCTATACTCTCTACAATTGCAGGTGCAGCTACCTTTAGTAGCCTTGGTCCAATCAAGTTGTCTAGCTTTACAATCATCCATTTGTTTAATATATTTCAACACAAATTCTGGACTCATTTCAGGAATTTCAAACTTTATATTGTTTGGCAGTTTTTTAGCACAAAAAAGTTTTTAGTTCCAGATGATCAGATGAAGTTCTGGGTTCTTTAAGTTTTTCAGCAATTTGAACAAAAAAGTCATTAAAAATATTTGAGATGTCAGTTGGATTATTGGTATAAATGCCCTCATGATTGAGGGATAAAATTTCAGTTTTACATTTGCCTGCACCAAACTCTGTAAATACTTTCCAGATAGCTTTTGGGTTATTTTGGTTTTCATCCAGCACTTTTTTGTAGTGCACTTGTTTGGCTTGACGTATCATTTTGTTAACTTTATTCCTCCAGACTCTATATTCAGTTTGATTTCCTACTGATTTTAGTTGGTCTCTTTGCTTTGTTGCTTCTAGAATTTCTGGGGAGATCCAGCCTGGCTGGTGGACTTTCTTTATCCTATGTGTTTTTAAAGGGGCATGTTTGTTTACTATCCTGATGAATAGATCTGTCCAAGTATCTAAAATATCACGAATATCTTCAAAGATTTGGACTGTATTCCATGGAATCTGTTTCAGATCTTGCAGGAATTTAACAGTATCAAAGTTTTGAAAAGATCTATAAGTCATATATTTATGGATATTATTTTTTTTTTTATTTGCCATTGACTTTACTTGTTAGAAAAATTGCAAAGTGGTCACTTAAACCAATCTTTGGAACCATTACTACCAAAAGATTTTCTTTTGTATTGGTATAAATATGATCTATAAGCGTTTGAGGTAGATGTTGCTCTGGTGGGTTCATTTACTAGTTGCTCCATACCTAACAAAGCAATAAATTCATCCAATTCACTTTTATTTGATCATTGAGAAGGTATATATATTTATATCGCCTAGAATGTAAATTTCTTTCTCTTCATTTGAAATTTTATCTACTTGAAGTTCAAAATATTCACACCAATCAGTATGTGATGATGGGGGTCTATACACAAAACCTACTAAGTTAGGGCTTAGCTTTTTCTGGAGTGATCTGTAGCCAAATGGATCCTATTTCCTGTATTTCTAGGTCTTCCTGTCTTTTAGAAATAGTACCAGTTCTAACATACACCAGGAGTCCACCACCATCTGCTTTCCTATCCCTTCGATAAGGTGTGTCATAGCCACTGATATACAAGAAATTTTCACCCTGATTTTCTGTTAACATTGTTTCCGAGAGTCCAAATAAATGGATATTATTATTTGGAGAGGTTAGCAGTAAATTCACTTGATCAATCTTTCCACGAAAACCCAGAATTCCTGAGGGTCAAAAAAATAATAAATGCAGTATCACTGTGCATATAGATCCACAGAAGTTTGAGTTTGAAAAACATATATTGGATTCAGACCCTTGCATTGACTTCATGAGTTCAAGTGTTCAAAATGGTACTATCTACAGAACACAAGAGGTTATAACACTGTGACAGCTACATTGTATAAAACATCTGTCCTACACATACAGGGGCTGAACTGTTTCTGATGGTTAGATCATATTATCTGCAAATGTAGACAGGATGAGAATACCCATGCTAAAGGCGGTTATATTCTGACATCTACACCAGTAACTAGATGTAGTACCAAACATGAAACAGCTCCTAAAGTCTTTGACCTAGATGACTCAGGCAATAGAAGTAACACCCTTCCAGAGTGTCAGGCAATTACATGCTCCATAAATCATGACCACTGCAGTAATGGCTTAAACCATAAAGATTTCTCCATGTGTGTACATCAAAAAACAATTAGGAACTTGGAGGCCCAAATTGAAGAATTAAAACTACAGTTATATGCTGTTATGGCAGCACAGGGAAGGATTAATGAGCAAGTAACCTCATGGGAAATAGCATTTCAGACAGACTCCCAAAATAGCAACAATGTCAGATGCTCAGACACAGACAATCCCATTATCAGCCAAGAGAAAATGCAAAATGACCATGCAAATAACGACTGACACCCAAAGTAATCCTGCATTGCAAACAACAGTACCCCGCTCTCAGTCATGTGTCACACCTGCAACAGCAATAAGTGTACACCCATGGCCCTCAGCTCAGACAAGTCTGTTGCCTGCACCAACAACTGCACTTCCCAGTGCTCAGACAAATGTGTCAACATCAGCTCAATTAACTGACACAATGGAGACACCAAGTTCAGCACCCCTTCCTCCAAGAGATGTGTCTGAAACACAAACCAGAGTCCAACACATGAAATCACAAGCCAGGAAAGACAGGACTCTAATAATTGGCTCCTCAATATTGAAAAGTATAATACCAAGGAGACTTTTTAAAACAGATGTACAGACTCTAAGAGGTGCAAAAATCGACAACATCACGGAAAGAATAATGAATACTGACCTAACCAAATACAACCAAATTATTATATTAGTGGGTGGAAATGATGCCAGTGATGGAAGGTTACTAAGTCAGATCAGAACAGATTTTGAAAGTTTACTGTATGCTGCTAGGTATTGCAGTCCAGATACATGTAAAATAATCATATCAGGACTACCACCTCATGTGGACACCAGGGTGAAAGAAATCAATGATCTGATAATTGACCTATGTGAAGACTTCAACCTACAATACATTCCACAATACACATCTTTCTTTCTTCAGAACCTGGATGTCAACCTAAGTCTTTGCCAAAGAGACAAAATTCATTTAAGCAGAAAAGGAACCTCTCAACTACTGAGAAATATCAACATGTATGCCCCCATTTTCAGGCACTATAATGAAGAGTACTGTCTCTACTGTGGGGAAACTGGGCATATGACACAGGTATGCCATCATGGCAAACAGATTGAGTGCTTCAGATGCCATAAATTTGGACACAAACAAAGACTCTGTCAATCAATGTATTATACATACTAGGAAGCTGGCAAAGAGGAGAATGCCAATGCTTCATCTATAACAAATCTAAATGTACCTAGTGAGACTCTTGACTCTAACTATTCAATGGACACTACTGTAAATGCAAATGTTAACGGATTTTCAGGGTCTGTATGTGACTTTGAAGATGCTAATATATATGACCATTTAAATATGGAAATAGGATGTCAGAATGATAAAAGTAGTATGGAGACAATCTCAGTGAGTACCCCATTGCATGATGACATGCATATAATTAATATGAAACTAAATACGAAAGGTTTCAACATAGGTCACTTAAATGTACAAGGTATAGCGGGAAAAACAGACCAAATTAAGTTAAAGTTGTCTTCCAAGGGAAATAATATACATGTTTTAGGACTCATTGAAACCAAATTAAATGCTAACCACAATGATGATCTATATCACTGTCAAGGCTACAATAAACCATTATGCAGGGACAGAGAGACAGCAGGGGGAGGTCTTGTTGTATGCATTAGGGAAGATGTAAATGCAGAAAGGCGACTTGACTTGGAGTCACAAGAAATTGAGAGTATCTGGGTGAAAATTTCTCAAAATAATGCAAAATCATTCCTAGTGGGTTTCATTTATAGGCCATCTTCCTCCAAAGCAATTTGGAATGATAACTTTTTGAAACAAATGGAAAATGTTTTTGCACAGGAAAAAGAAACATATATACTTGGTGATATAAACAAGGACCTTCTCAATACTCAAATAAGGAACAACTGGATGGAATTTATTGAATCATTAGGCCTAGTCCAACTGGTAAATGAGCCCACAAGGGCAACAGAAAAATCAAGCACTCTTATTGATCACATTTATGCCAACCTACCAGACAATGTGGCTTGTGTTAATGTACCAGAAGTTGGTCTTAGTGACCACTATCCTACTTTTTTGACAAGAAAGGTTAAATGCAAGAGAAATAAGAAAAATACACACAAAACTATCACTTACAGATCGTTCAAAAATTTTAATGAAGAACAATTTCTCAATGACCTATATAAAGTTCCATGGAATATGATCCAAAATTTGGATGACATAGATGAAGCTCTGAGGGTGTGGACTGACTTATTTATGGTTGTAGTCTCTAAGCATGCACCACTGAAAGTGCATCAGGTAAAGAATGAAATCCAACCTAATTGGCTTACTACTGAAATCCTAGACGCTATGAAAACGCAAGACCAATTCAAGGCTATGGGAAACCATGCACAATATAAAGTATGGAGAAATAAAATAACAAGTATAATTAATAAAGCTAAAAAAAATTATTATCAATCATTGCTTGAAAACAAAAAGAGCAACAAAAACTCCATTTGGAAAGTCTTCAATGAACTCACTGGAGGAACACAAAGTTCAGAAAAAAACATTCACTCACTTCTGGTGAATGACACCATAGTCACTGATGACAATGACATTGCAAATGTTTTCAATGATTTTTTCACCAACATTACCACAAAGTTAAAAGAACCAGTGATTCAAAACAACTTTAATGAACTGAAAAAGTTCTGCAACAGCAAAATCTCTAAGGAGGTATGTTTCTCTATCCCACCAATATCAAAAAAGTTTGTTAAAAAATGTCTCAATGAACTTGATACCAAGAAAGCTACAGGACTTGATCAGATTGGTCCACGACGCATTAAATCTTCTGCCTCTGCTATTGTAGATAGCATAACATTCATAATCAATTTAAGTATTGCAACCTTATCTAACCCCAAAATATGGAAAACTGCAAAAGTAACTCCTATTTACAAATCTGGTTCTAAGGATGATGCTGATAACTACCGGCCAATCTCAATACTACCAAACTTGTCAAAATTGATTGAAAAACATGTCCATAACTCATTCATGTCATATTGAACCAAACACTTGCTGTTACACCCTAATCAATTAGGCTTTAGACAGAAACATTCATGTGAGACTGCATTGATCTCCCTGACTGATAAATGGCTTCAAGCACTTGACCAAGGTAGAATAATAGGATCTGTATTTGTAGATTTCAGGAAAGCTTTTGACATGGTGGATCATGAAATCCTTTTGAAGAAACTGAAAATCTACTAATGTGATGAAAGCACAGTTAGATGGTTTAGCTCATACTTAAGTGAGAGAACACAACATGTTTATATAAATAATGTTCTGTCTGAACCTGGAACAATTAGATGTGGAGTACCACAAGGCTTAATTCTAAGTCCATTACTATTTATTTTATTTATTAATGACCTGCCACTTGTACTAAGGGACTCGATATCATCTACAGATCTCTATGCAGATGACACAACATTGTCAGACATCCAAAACACAAAGCATGAACTCGAAATTTCTTAACAGAATGCCCTAAACAAACTGGACAACTGGTGCACATGCAATGGCATGGTGGTAAATACTGGTAAAACTAAAATATTACTTATCTCAACACGGCAAAAAAGGACAAAACTTGATAGTGATGAACTATGTCTGACATGGAAGGATAGAAATTTGCAAATGGTCTGTCATGATAGACTACTTGGTGTTTTGGTAGACAATAACCTATCATGGACTGAACATATCAAACATATCAGGAAAAAAGTAAAATCAAGTTTATGGCTTCTCAGTAGGATAAGACACTTTCTCCCTGAAAGGCACAGAAAACTATTTTATGACAGTTACATACAACCCTATTTAGACTACTGTAATACAGTATGGGGTAATTCAAATGATAAAAACTTAGCAAAGCTGGCACATCTTCAAAAAAGAGTATTTGGGCTAATATCAATACAGAAAGAAAGCAAGGAAAATTTAGCTGGTAAGTTAAAAATATTACCTATTAAAGACTAAATCTGTTTGACAAAAGCCAAATTAATGTACAGGATATCCAATAATAGTGCTCCTGAATATTTACAATCACTATTCCAGTATAGGCAACCTGGTAATACTCCCCACCTGCGATCCATGTCTACCAAACAGTATCAAATTCCCAAACCAAATAAGGAATTATTTAAAAAAAAGTTTCCAGTACTCTGGAACTTTGCTCTGGAATAGTATTCCAGTTGAGATTAGAAATGCCCACTCTATTTCCTTCTTCCAAACCCAGTATATCCAGTGGCTTCAGAGATACAGCTAAAATAAATAAATTCCGTTGTATGAGGGCCTCAAGGTAGATTAGCTCGTAGCTAATTGAGTTACCCTCATTAAATGAAGTCTTTATTATTGTTATAGAATATTCATATGACCTATGTGCAGACCCTTACTAGAAACTCCTAAATTCATGAGATAAATATCAATGCTATTAGAGGTACTCAAGGAGACATTAAAAGTATTAAAACTATGTTCATAGTGATCATCATTACAACTGTCATTACTGTATAAAAAATTAGTTTTTCTACAACTGCATTTTCTACTTGTATAATCATTGTATAAATCTGAACTCTTAGTTGTATTTGAATATGTACAAGTAGCTGACAAGTTTCCACATTCAGTACATCCATCAGCAAGGGGATCAAATCTGTTTTGACAAGGGATGCATGGTGTATATGACAATCCTTCATAGACAGATTGGTCCTCCTGCTTAATAGAGTCTTCCTGTGGAGTTGAGATGGCCTCATTGCCCTTTTCCTATTTCATAAATCTAGTGTGAGTTTTGGCTTTGTGTCCAAAACTACCACATTGATCCCATATGGTCTTTTACATACAACACAATGTCTATGAGATCTTGATGTCGATGGAATTTGAAGTTGAAGTGATTGTGGGCCTTTTATGGCAGCATTTGAAGTGTTTTAGACCGTTCACCAAATTCTCGTATCTAACTTGAAGTATCATTTGTTGGGTGCTTTTCATACATTTGCAAGTATTAACTTTGGCAGTCATATTTAGTATATAATGATACACAGAGCCTGTGAATTCCATATAATCAGTTCTTGTAGGGATGGAGCCAAAAACTGATTTTATGAACAGTATCTAGAAAGAAACAACTTGGCTTATTGTGTATTAATTACCTTAAATTTTGTTTTGTATCATAAATTCTTGTGTCATCCATTATGCTATGTTGCATCCCAAAATTATATCAGAATTGTTTTGGTCTGAAGATATTGTATGCTTGATATGTTTTGTGGTTAGTGCCAACTCTCTCTCTCTCTCTCCCCCCCCCCCATGTTTGTTTCCATTTAAAAATATAGGTAGATGAACATTCTTTTAGTATTATTATTAATGCTGTTATTATTATTATTAGTAGTAGTAGTAGTAGTATTTTTAATAGTACTAATAGTTGTCATAGTAGTGGTACTTATATTCAAGCGTGGTGTCCTTTGAATATAAGATTTTCATCTGTAATTGTTATTATATTTATGATTTTCTGTTGTTATGATCAGTAAGTGTAGAAAGTTATGACGTTATCATTTAATGAAATAAAGAAAATATGCCATTGCAATATATATGCAGTATCTAGATAAATAGATGGAACAAACTTGTTTTGTTTATTTTTATTTTTGCAGGTTAGGGGGTAGGAATAATACCATTATCATTTCAATTAACAAACCATAAATCAATTCTCATACTTTAGCTTCCTTCCTGACCTTTGCAACATGTTTCCTACTGTTTGGAAACAAAATGTGTAATTCCTAATTTCAGTAATTTCTAGAAAAATCATTGATTTAGTTGGCAAGGAAAAATTTATGTCAGTCCAAAACCAGTTTTTCATACATTGATAGTGACAATATTAAGTCAGATACTCCATATCATTCATCTCAAAGCCATCGAAACTTAGACTTCTTTCAAAATCATTGGCTTAAGCAAAAAGGTCTCAAAATTTGCCATCTGAACATCCATGATCTTTTTCCAAAACTAGATCAAATCTACTTACTTCTTTCAGGAAATAATTCAGTAATTGATATTTTTGCTTTCAGTGAAACCTTCTTACATGAACTTTCTCATGATGATGAACTTAAAATTCCTTACTACAGTTTTCAAAGAAAAGACTGACTTTTCCAAAAGGGTGGTGGACTTCTCCTTTACATTAAGGATGGCATTTCCTTCAGATGTCGATATAACATTGAGGAAATTGGTATGGAAAAAAACTGGCTTGAAATGAGACATAATGTCCAAAAACCATTTGTATTAGGCTATGTATATTAACCACCGAGCACTGACAATACTTGGTATACTATGTTACGTATATGTAATTAAATTGCTTGTGTGTTAGTTTTAAAATTCTTTTTTATTTTATTTTTGTTTCATTACATTTTATTGTAATGATTATTGCAGGGATTCGAAATTCCTTTTCAGTAATTCTGTTTATCGAAGACGTAAAACGTATTACATTAGTAATATTTTTAGTTTACCTTGGTCCGCAGTAGAGTAAGCGCTACGCGAGAATGATTAGCTATTGCCAAGGTCATTTCGTCTAGTCTGGATAAACAACGTTTTATTTTTATATTTATTTCAGAGTGATAATAGATAGGGGTTCTTCGTACGTGACAAATTGCATTTTCTTATTGCATTGTTTCAAGAGTTATTAGATCATGTAGTCTGTCTCACGGGAACGGGATGATAATTAGGGTGAATATATAACCCTTTCTGAGCGCTCGTCAGTCAGTTGTATTCCTGATACCTAGAAGGCCGGATAGGTTATTTTATTGTTGAAACCAGATTGTTTTTGAAATTCATTTATGTTTGGAATTTAATAATTTATTCTCTAGAAAACCAAACAAGTGTACTATTTTATAAATTCTGGGAGAAAGAAATTCAGTGGAAATTTATTCTGGAATTATTCGGAAACATAAATTGTGATTCAGTTGAGGAATTGTTGCTAGTTGTACATGGACCACTTCTGACGTCATCGCCTTCTATATTGGAACGTCGTCAAGATTCGAACTTGGATTCTAATAGAACTATTTAGTATTTTTCATTCTTAGGATTAAATTTTGGATTATATTCACAAACCGTAAGTCCTATTTACCAATTTTTACATTGTTTTCTAGGGAAATAAATTATTTTGTTAAAATATACAAAGCTTGTTGTCTTCACTCTTTTGTCTTGTTATTATTGTACGAACCTACACGTAACAACTATATTTCAAAATAAGCTTGAAATTCTGTAGATAGAAAACAAAGATGCCTTTTTAATGGGTGACTTCAATTATAGTTACTTTATGAAACCAATCAAAGCTGGATTAAAACCATTAATTCCCTGAATTATCAGCAGCTAGTTCATGTACCCACTAGGATAACAGAGGTATCTGACACACTAATTGATCATATTTATACTGACAATGCTGACAATATTATACAAGTTGCAGTTCCCCAATATTCCATAAGTGATCATTATCCTATATGCTGTTAATGAAAATTAAGTTAAAAAATTTAAACTTATCATCATAAATATATCAAAAAGATTAAATTCACAAATATTCCTTAAAGAACTGAAAGATGTCCCTTGGTCAGTAATTGATTACTTTGATGGCCCATCAGATGCTCTTGACATATGATAGATAAAGTATGTTTGCCGACATTCTGAGCACTCATGCTCCTATTAATTTCAAGAGAGTCAAGCAACAAAATCAACCAAACTGGATTACAGGTGATCTACTGAATGCTATTAAGACAAGGGATAGATTTCATAAATTAAAAGATATTGACAATCACAGATCGTGGAGAAACAGAGTCAAGTCAATTCCATAAGTGATCATTATCCTATATGCTGTACATCAAAAAAGTAGAACTTACAATCACAAATATATCAGGTATCGAATAATGAGCAGATTCAATTCACAAATATTCCTAAAAGAACTGAAAGATATCCTTTGGTCAGTAATGTTTTGATGACCCATCAGATGCTCTTGACATCTGGATCGATATATTTGCCGACACCCTGAGCATTCATGCGCCTTTTAATTTCAAGAGAGTCAAGCAACAAAATCAACCAAACTGGATTACAGGTGATGTACTGAATGCTATTAAGACAAGGGATAGATTTCATAAATTAAAAGATATTGACAATTGCAGATTATGGAGAAACAGAGTTAAGTTAATGATTCAAAAGGCAATTAAAACTTATTATCCCACTGATATATTAGATAGTATTACAAAAAGGAATCCTAGAAAACTCTGGAAAACCTTCAGTAACTTGAGAGGCAAATCTGTCAATAGTCTGCCATGTACATGTATTAGAGATGCAAATGGTGATATTCAGCTAGAACCTGTTGAAATTGCAAATGCACTCATGATTACTTTGTGAATATAAATGAAAAACTTGTGGATTTCACAACACCTAAAAGGTTCTCTAGTGATGAATTAAATGAATATATTTCTTCAAAACTTAGCAAAGAAGAGTGCTCCAGAATACCTAAAATAAGCCTTGAATTCATTTTAAATGAATTAGTCCAATTTGATGTCAGAACAGCAACAGGTCTAGATAATATAAGTGTTAAATTACTAAAACTCATCTCAGTTGATTGCTCCTTCACTTACATATATCTTCAATCTAAGTATTTCCACAGGTATTATTCCAAACAGGCTAAACCTGGCAAAAGTAACTCCAGGACATAAGAAGGGAGATCTTTCTGATATGAATAACTATAAACCTATATCAGTTTTGTCAACACTTTCAAAGATTTTAGAAAGACATGTTTGTAATGAATTTAGAAACTATCTGGAATCATTTAATTTGCTATGTTTATGACAATCAGGCTTCCATGAAGGACATTCATGCCAGACTACACTAACTAAAATGGTGGATGATTGGTTAACAGCAGTAGATGAAAGCAGCCTTGTAGGCATAGTGTTTCTTGACCTTTCAAAGGAGCTTGACCTTGTAAATCACCAAATCCTGCTGGAAAAGCTCAGCATATATCAAGTTAACCATGAAATCTTAACTTGGTTTCGATCCTATCTTGAAGGCAGACAACAACAAGTTTCTATTTTAAACAAACTTTAGATAAGAAACTGATAAAGTCAGGTGTTCAACAAGGATCAGTTCTTGGACCATTACTCTTTCTGCTGTACATCAATGATTTACCCTATCACATTGAGCTATCCACCACCAACGTGTTCACAGATGATACGACATTATATAACGTTGGATCAACGGGCCATGAGATTAGCACTAAATTAGATAAAGATTTTGTAAAAATAAATAACGGGTGTGAACACAGTGGTATGAAGGTAAATGCAGCCAAATCAAAAAACATGATCATAGGTAGTTGAGCAAGAGTAAAAGTTGAGAAAAAGTATTTCAAAGTAATGATAAGAGGAATAGATATACCACAGTCTGGAAATGAAAAACTTCTTGGCATCATGATAGATCATATCTTGTGCTGGAAAATACAAGTTGATAAGGTCATTAAAAAAGTTGATTCACTGCTTTATCTATTAAACAGAATAAAATCTTATCTCCCTCAAGAACAGAAAAAGATATTCTATAGTGTATATATCACACCACACCTAGAATATTGTTGTTCTCTCTGGGGTAATATTGGTGTAGAAAATCGGGAAATATTACTGAAATTTCAAAAAGGAGCAGCTAGAGTTATTCTTGATGCCGATTCAGATACACCATCAACAAATCTTTTTAACACCCTAAAGTGGCTCCCATTTCAGCAGAGAACTCAGTTTCAGAATTGTTACTAGTCTATAAATCCTTACATGGTTTGGCTCTTTTAGGACTATTAAATTCTTATATTTCTTTGGGTACATGAACTGCACCTGGCAAAATTCACAATACTAACAAGTTTGTCAGAAACAGCTGGCCCTGTACAATCCTGGAGTTGATAGAACTGACATCTCTGCCACAAAGTGCACTTAAGAACCTTCAGCAAGTTCATTTGTGATGCTTTCTGCAAAGAGGTCTTCTAATTTGTCCCTCATTATTTCCTGAGTGAGTCATCATTGTTGAGGGGGACAGGATTCCTCATCACTATCAGCAGTTTGAGATATTTGAAATTGTTGCTTGTAGATGCACTTTTTAGTGGATGTTACATCCAACATTTGGTTTTGTATTGATGCCACATTGCAAAAGACCTTTTGTAGGGGATCAGCTTGTTGCAAGCAGTCATGTAACCTATTTGTTATCCTGCAGGGTCCCTTAGAGTACAAAAGATTCAATGAAATGGCACTATAAACGAAATATTGACTGTATCATGCATTGGAAAAGGAAGCTCTCTTCAGCAGGTCTGCAGCCAATGACTTGGATTATAAGTAGGAAACACTGCCAAATGAACTCCCATTATTGATCCATCAATTTATGGAGCATAACTTTCAAACTGTTCAGGGTAATTGAACTAAACATCCTACAAAAATTGTGAGGAGGTGACTATTTTGTGGACATTTAACTTATAATGTTATGCACTCAATATTTGTTCATTGTTACCATAGAAACAAAGTGAGATTAAGTAGTATATAACATTAGAGTGCTGGACCTCAAGTTGCTTTCAATAGGAGCCTTAATGCAAGTGTGAAACTAGAGGGATATAATATACCTTTATGGCTTTCTTTTAACAAGATTCAAGTTGAATCACATGCAAAGTTCTTGTACAAAGCATAAACATAGCGACTAAACATTTGAGGACATTAGTATTTGTGCAACAATTACATACAGGAATACTCTTTTTGTAATCTCAATTACAAGCAGATGCAGATAGAAACTTTCTATCACTATTGTCTCCAGTTTAGGATTGATAGCCAAAAATTTATGCCTTGGTAAGTTTACAAACAAAATAACCTCACATCTTTCTTTTGCTGGGTTCTAATAATTTTTTTTTTAACAACAGGCAAGGTTTGCCTTAAAGTAGTATCTTTATCATCTCTTTCCCCCTCTTTTACTGTGCCGTGACATGTTCCAGCAGAGAAGGTATTGGATAGTTTATATATTGTAAAAAAAAATATTTTGTATTTTAAGGAGTTTACCCTTTTTGTCCTTATTTTTGTTTTGTATGTCCTTTTAGTATATCTAAATATACTTGGCACTATATATAGCCAGGATTGTACTGATGTGCAGTTAAACCTATTGTCCTTGCTCGCTTACTCTTTCTCTCATTCTAAAAGAATTGATGAAAAATTGTTGTGATTCCTTTCGTCCACTTCTTACATTTTGCTACTTCCATGTATTATATTTCAGGAACACTTCCCAGATAGTGCAGAAGATGATGGAACTGTATTGCAATACCTTTGAAACTGATCAATATGAAAACTTCATCAATATGACAAAGATTAGCAAGTTTTGGATGCTGCTTCTTAATATGGTTGGAACTCAGTCAGCCAGCACAAAGAACCATGATATATTTAAGAAAGGCATCAGCTGCTTGGAATTTATACTTGAGTCACTGGAATCCAGCAAGATTACATGTAGTTATGTAGAGAAAATTTCAAAATTTCAGGATGCAAAGGAACTGTTGGCTACCATTGGAAAAAAATCCAGAGTGGACATTGATAAGCTTTGGAAATGTGTTGTGTCTGTTTTCCAGAGAGAAAGAGAAAAAATGGCTTGTGTTATGGAAGTCTTGCACAAAGTTAGGGAAGCTATTCCTTGGAATAGTCTTCCAACTGGATGGGAAAACTTTGAAGAACATATCAAAGATGTAAACAAATGTCTAAGAGGTGGAAAGCTTAGCACTGGATATGTCATGGATGGTACTCATATTTGGTCACGTTGCTTGAATTTGCCAGAAATATGTGAAAAAATAATTGGTTTCGTTGATTCTCAGGTCTTTTGGAATGCATGTTTGCACATACTTTCCAACAAACCTAACCTTTCAGAACAGAATGAACCATTTGTGGATGAGGAAGTTGCTGTAGCAAGTGAGACTTTTGGAGTGGAGGAAGAATTGAGAATACTAGAGTCTTTGACCTATCTGTTCCGTGAAAGTGATCAGGAATCTGGCATCTTTACCAACTGTGTCCATTTTCTTGAGTTGCTGGTGAAACATGGAGGTTTGAAATACAGAGAAGACTGGATGAGATTTTGTAAGGATCAGGATGTTCCAATGACACATGTTGTGCAAATGTTTGAAAAAGCAAATATTTTAGAAGAAATAAACCTTCAGGAGAAAAATCTACAGCTTCCCATTGCAGTTCACAAGCAAAATGCACTTAAATTTTATCATGACTTTGATAAATACGATGAGCAAGTTAAAGCCATAAAGATGGCATTAGTTGCACTAGACATTGACCTAAGCTCGGACCCAACCTTTTCTGAAGCTGTGAGCTCTTTTGAAATGCTAATGACTTGCTCTAATATTGGAGAAATAACACTGACACAAGTGTATGAGGCATTAAAAACTATTAATAAAATTGCATCAAACTTAAATGAAGAAAAATTGCAGGTGTTGTGGGCTCTTGGGAAAGCAACATCTTTGATTAAATTTTTGAAGGAAGTAGCTGATATTGATTTTCGAAATCTCATAGATTCAGTGGAAGAGTTTTCAGAACAGTCAGTGAATGAAGCCACAGTATCAGGACTTCTTCATGTAAAAAGGTTTCTTCAACCTGTTCTGAAGAAGGACATGGAATCTGACATTGCACAACTGTTCCAAATCATTTCTAGGCAAATGAAAGACATAAAGCCAACTGAGCTTGTGGGAAAAATCATGGACTGTAGTGATAATGTTCACAATCTGAAATCTTTGTACAATAATGTGGCCAACAGAGGTATCAGGACAAGAGAAATCATCGATAATGTGATCAAGAGTGGAATCTTCTGCTTTCAGCTGGATAGTGGTAATGACTGTGTATTTACTGTTGAATATCAACATGGCAGAATGCATGGACATCATGCAAAAGACACCTTGATTGACATGAGAAGTAGAGCTTTGCTCTTAATGAACACAGATAGCAAAGCTGAGACATCTGAAACAACTAAAAAGAAAGAGAATCTTGGAAAATTTGTACTTTATGTCAATATTGCCTCGGAAATAGGTCAGTTATTAACAAATCTACATACATCAGGTCACTTTGAGTACAAATTGTATAAAAAGAGGATGAAGGCAAGTGGCCTGAACAGTTTGAAGGATGATCTTGACATAGAATACAGCAGCTGGTGTGCAAGACTTGAAGAATGTAGAGAAAAGCACTATTGGATGAACTTCATTTTTGGTCAACAGTTGCATGTTATCCATGACTTTCTTGAAACAGGAATAGACAAAGATAGAGTTTTTAGTATGTTAAAATTTATTCATCCAGATGTACAAATAGATGGAATGAAAGAGTTCTATGCAAAACAAAGCTTTAAGATGTCAGATTCCTCCATACTCTACAAAATTGCCCAGACACTTGACTATGCCTTAAAGAATTTACAGCCCTTTAGTAGACCAGTAGATACGAGCTTCACAGTTTCCTCAAGAATAACTGACTTTATCAGACCAGGTAAATTATCAGTTATTGCTTTGGATGAAAACAGCAATATGGTGATGAAAGTGATGCTAGCCCTCTACAATAACACAGTAAGGAAGTTACCTGAGCCCCACCAGGTACTGTTCTGCAGTAAAGATACAACATGGGTGGAAATAGAGCTTTTACTACATCGCTGTGTTAAATCGGACAAGGTAAGTCTTTTTTGCATTGCAAATGTGGAAATGCTTCCCAATGAAATACAGTTCCAGCTTGTTGTGGCACTGCATGGCTTGCCCAAGAGTCAAACATTCCTTCTTGCTATTATTTGCCGTGGAACTGATAATCATCCCTTCGTGAATGAGTTTTGCGGATCTGTTTTGCAAGTGCATCCATTATCAGATACTGCATTCAGAAATATTTTGCAAATGACCTGGCCAGATGTTTGCTCAATTACTTCAGATGTTCCTGGCTTGGGAAAGACAGAGGTTATTAGGCAAAGATCACATAAGAAGGGCAAAGGAGTAGTGACATTTCACATCAGTGGACCTCTCAATAAAGCCAAACTTGTTGAGCGACTGGCTGACCTGAGAGTCAAATCACACCATATTCTCCATATTGACATTGGAAACATAGACAATCCCATGGAACTTGATGCTTTTTTGTTTGAAATAATTATCCTTGGTTTTGTATCAGCAGGAAGATCATATGTTCGTTTGCCCACAAAACAAATCTTCATAGAGATTGCAAATACAACAAATAACCAATTGAAGGATGCACTTCAAACTGCAATGTCTTTCAAGAGAGAAAACTTGTCGTGGCAAAACTATGATAATTTCATTGTTAGTAGAGATATCCACAGTCCTGTTCAAGTTGTAAGCCAGTATCTAAATGCACTTGATGATGGAACAGTTGATAGCAGAGACATCTATTTTACAGGCAAGAAGGCTGCAAGTCCCTTACCGGTACAAAAATGTCGGCAACTACTTCAAACATACTTTCCTGGAACTGGTGATATGTCTTTCAACATGGCAAGGATTTTTATAAATGTCCTTGCAGACCAGCTGAAGAAGATGAGCTGTAGTACTTTCTTCCGGACACAAAATTTGCAAGCCATTTTGGGAAAAGTACAAAGGGTTACAGTAAAGAGTAACCTTCTCCGTGCTCTTCTGAGCACATCTAGTGAATTTGCTTCAAGGTCTGTGAATAACTGCAGGGAGGTACAGGCCTCAACAGTAAAATCAGAGAGTGGGTCACAATCTAAATCTGTTGAACCATCTAATGATGGTAATGAAAATTCATTGATTAACAGGATTGAAGGCATGATTAGATGGGAAGACAGCAATCATTTGATATTTGTATTTCACAATCAAGACATTCAGACATTGTCGGCTATGTACAGAGACAAGTCAAAAATTCCCATTCATATAAAAAATTTGTTTGAGAGTCAAGTAAAAAAGGTCCTTCCAGACTTCAAGCTCAAAACAGCTTCTGAACTGCAAGATGTACTTCAGCGAGTAGCAAGAACTAATCCAGTGCCACTCTCGAAGACAAAGCTTGAAAACATGGCAAAGGATTATGCTCTAACACCAGATAACTTGTTAAAGATGGTTCTCATAATGATGAGAATAAAAGCACATATTCCAGTCCTCATAATGGGAGAAACAGGCTGTGGAAAAACTTCACTCATTTGCTATTTATCTCAAATTTGTGAAGTTTCCTTTAAGGTTATTCAGATACATGCGGGTTTAGAGGGGGAGTACATATTAGAAAGAATTCAACAGATCAGCAAAGAAGCAGAGACAAAATTAGCAGACCCAGTATGGCTATTTTTAGATGAAATTAACACCTGCAACCACCTTGGGCTTATCAGTGATATTCTTTGTCATCACAAATGTTTGGGTAAACCCTTATCCCCAAACCTTATTGTAATGGCTGCCTGCAATCCCTATAAATTTAGGCCAGAAAAGAAAGTACTGACAGAAGGTCTACAAGGAAAGATAAAAACTGATGAAATGTCCCGTTTGGTGTACAGAGTTTTCCCATTACCAGAGACCATGGTTGATTATGTGTGGGATTTTGGAAGTATCAGTGAGAAGGATGAAGAAGCTTATGTTCATCGCATGATTCAAAGTGTCTTTATACAGAGCCCAAAAATGGATTCTTTGTTTGCAGATCTTTTAATTATGTCACAGAGAGTTGTTCGTGAGATAGAAGAATCAGACTCTTGTGTGAGTTTACGAGATGTAAACAGATGTAAATTGTTGGCAAAGTGGTTCCAAGACTTCCTCAGGAAGAAAAAAGGACCTGGTATTAATATAGGCAGAGATTTTCAAATACGATGTATGATCTTGGCCTTGGCTCATTGCTACCAGAGTCGTTTGGTAAACGCACAGGACAGAAAGAGATACAGAAAAGGAATAGCAGCAGTCATTCATTGTCATCAAATTGCATATAATGAGGATGAAATACAAGACATAATTACAGAAGAACAGAGAGATATTCTGAAAAAAATGGATCTACCTGCAGGCACTGCACACAACATAGCTTTGCAGGAAAATGTCTTTGTTATATTGGTCTGCATTCTGAATAGGATACCTGTATTTGTGGTGGGTAAACCAGGGTGCAGTAAATCTCTCTCTATGCAAGTCATCCGAAGCAATCTCAGGGGTAAAGATTCTAAAAATCCCCTATTCAAAATACTACCTCAGCTGAATTGTGTGTCCTTTCAGGGTTCAGAATCTTCCACTTCAGATGGTATCATTAAGGTGTTTGAGAAAGCACAGAGATACCAAGAAAATAATGACCCAGAAGAGGTTTTGTCAGTTGTTATTTTGGATGAAATTGGATTGGCAGAAATATCCAAGTTCAATCCACTGAAGGTGCTTCATAGTTTATTAGAGCCAGAGGGAAAGCAGTTTCCAGATGTGGCTGTAGTTGGAATATCAAACTGGGCATTGGATGCAGCTAAAATGAACCGTGCAGTACATCTTTCCAGACCTGAGATGGATGAGGAAGAACTGTACATGACAGGGAAGTCAATCAGCAAATCCATGGAAAAGAAACTGGAAGATAGTGACCATGGACTTAAGCGTACAAAATTGAAAACTATCCAGGCAGTAGAGATGGATAAAGAGCTGAAATTCTTGGCAAATTCATACATGAAATACATTGAAAAGCAGACACTTCCAAATTTTCATGGCCTGCGAGACTATTATTCACTTGTCAAATACATAGCCAGGATCCTGTCTGAAATGCCAGCTGTTGTAATAACAGATGCAATGAAAATGAACGTCATCACCAGGGGGCTTCAAAGAAACTTTGGTGGACAGCATGCAGAATTCTCAACCCTGCATGAATTGTTCAAAGCAAACCTTCAGTCCTTGGAAGACCACAGAGTCCCTGTCATTGACTTGATTACTGAAAATATACAAGATAAGATGGCACGGCATCTAATGTTGATTACCTCAGGTGATGCAGCATTAGATATTTTGGAACAGCAGTTGGACAGACTTGGAAGACACAGAATTACAATATATGGGAGCCAGTTTGAAGAAGACCTTACAGATGACTATAATTATAGAATGCTGAACAGGATAATAATTTGTATGGAGCAGGGACTTGTCCTCATCCTTAAAGATTTGGATAGCATTTATGGAAGTCTCTATGATATGCTTAATCAGAACTACACTGTGGTTGGAGAGAAGAAGAATTGTAGAGTGGCTTTGGGACCATACAGCAATCCCATGTGCCAGGTGCATGATGATTTCAGATGCATAGTTTTGGTGGATGAGAGCAAGATTCATCATGCAGACCCACCATTTCTCAATCGGTTTGAAAAACAGAGTTTGAAACTTACAGACATTTTGTCAAAGATTGAACATAACATCATAAGTGACTTAGAGAACTGGGTGAAACATCTGACAGATGTACCAAGCAAACATTTTGAGGCTGTTGACATTTTTCCTATTTATGGTAGTGATATGATTCCATCTTTGGTGCACAAATGTCTTGTTGAAATGGAAATGAACAGAATTCACGATATTGCCAATGATGAATTTACTGATGAATTGACATCCCTTTGCAAGGAGAGACTTTTATGGATCATGAAACCAGAGGCTGTACTAAGATTTGAATTGTCAAAATTTGCTACAAGTCCAAAACATGCCAAAGAATTGAACAGTATTAAAAAGGACTATCTTAATCTCCCAATTCATGAAGGGCTTGAAAGGTACTTTCATTCAGAAATAAATAAGGTATATGAAGGAGGTGAAAACAGCAGAATGTATATGATATTTACTAATAGCAATGTACACACAAATGTACAAGCCATTATGTCAGATATAAGCTGCCAGGTTGACAAACTTGGAGCTTTCAAGTCAGAGAAACAGTTAACAAACAGGATGCAGCAATTCTGGTCAGAGCCAGACCCAAAACTTCTAGTGCTACAGTGCAAACCTTTGGATGAAGAAGCACACATTTTATTAGCCAGGAATGTAATAGAAAGAACAAGGAAGGAATATTTAATTGAACCTTTTGCATCTATAAAACATGTCTGTATGATCATGCACCTTGACAGAATGAAAAGTGGATCAAGAGCTGTACCACAAATCAACTTTCTAACAGAATGGAAACTTGTGATGCTTGATGGTTTGGAAGAACCAAAAATGCCATTTACAGAAGCTGTAAGCAAGAGCATAGTGGACACAATTAAATTAAGAAGACCACTGTATACATACATTCAGGAACAACTATTTTGGGCTTTCACCAGAATACAATATGCACAAGGAGGTAGGGATGTCCAAAGCATAGACTCAGTTATTAAACAAATTCAGTCATCAGAAGACTTCTTGAAAATTTTGGATGATGCTATATTCAGATGGATTGAGGAACAGCAAGAAGATATAGATGTGAAGAACTGGCAAGTTGAAGTGGCCTGTGATACCCATGCACTTTATTCCTCATCAACATTCAGTGGTGCTCTTGAAAACTACATTTCACAGGTTATCAATGACCCTCTAGCAAGGATATTGTTTGAGCTTGAGAAATTGGATGCTTTATCTGCATTCCTCCAACAAGATGCATCAGTTGATGTACAGTCAGTGTGGAAGAAGGTGTTCAATGACTCTAAAATGTTTTCCATTAAAAATACACCAAAGCCCACTGAGGCAGAATGTTTCACATGCTCAAACCCTATACTTCAGTTCAGGTTACCTTTTTTCAGGGTTGTGTATGAAAAAATAGAGACCACCAAGTCTTTTTTCCTTGAGGCAGTGCAAACAATTAAATCAGTTGCTGGAATAGAGCATGTCCATCAAATAGCAGACCTTATTTGGAAGGAACTGCTGTTTAATCAAGAAAATATGATTGCAAAAGAAGTTCCTGAACTGGAGAAATTTACTTACAGCACATGGCTTGAGGACTACCTGCATGACTTCTTTCATGTAACCTCGTATCAATTTACCAAAGGGCTTTCCAGTCAGCAGAGAGCACTGGCAATGAGATGGTGTGTATTTGGAGAGATAGAATTACGAGGTAGTCATGCCTCAGCTATTGTTACAAATCTGCATGCAGGATATTGGATTCACTTTGGTTTATTCCAATCTGAACTTAAGCTTCTTGAAATTTGCAAAGAAGTTTTAGATGAAAAGGGTGGAATTGCTTGCTTCCTGCAAAGTATTTCAAAAGATGGTAACACTATAGGATCATTGGCTTTTGATACAAATAACCAGGAATATCAAAATCAGACAGAAGACGATGAAGTATCAAGAAGTAGTGAGATTGTAACTGATGTTGTTTTGCAAGAAAGAGATGGTGTATTGGACACTCCTTCAGCCATGGAAATTAGCATCAGCTTGAGTATGCATGATACAGCCGTGGAGAAACCAGAGGCAGAAGTGTCCAGAAACCCTAATCAGGAAAATAAGAAAAGACATGAACTGTTAGTTGAACAGCTTTGCAAAATGCTGCTACCAAGTGAAACAACCCTAAGTAGATATTTTGATGTAAGGTTTTGGCATCAACAGGTCGCCAGTGTATTGGCTATTGCCAACCAAGTTTCCATGAATCCAGGTGTTCTGCATGCCCTAAGACTTTGCTGTGATGTTGTCATTCAAATTGTGCTACAACAACCATGTGAGATAGATAGAATGAAACAACTGGGATCACTTTTACAAGATGATTTACCTCTAGACTCTGAGGAAATAAGAGATCTCATGAGAGATTTGATAGAAACTAATAAAAGCACACACAAAGATAATTCCCAGAGGCTTATTGCTGCATATTGCAGTCGGTGTATAGCAGCAAATCCAGATACTGAAATAATCAATTGGTTGATGGACTTTATCTCAGATCAGTCATTACCAGACAACACGATGACAAATTTGAAACCTCCAATTCATCATGCTGTGCATACAGAACTTAGCTTAGATAGTGATATATTTCTCAAGCTTCTGGAAAATAATGACAACTCTCTGGAAATAATGAAAGAATCACCATTTCTTGCAGCTATGGATGCCTGTCTTCGCAGACTTGATGATATTGGGCTTGTGAATTCTCCTTTTCCTGCCTTGCTTATTGATATTCTAGACCAAGATATCATGCAAAAAAGGATCACAACAAATACTGCAGAAATCAGTGCTACAACAGATCCACAAGTTCAGTATTTTTTGAAGGCAGACAAAATATTACAGTCTGATTCATTTTCCCTTAGACATGTTATAGCAATTGCTTACATAAAGAGCTTCATGACAATACTTTCCTTTGGCTTGGAAGAAAGGAATTATGACACCTCAAAGTTCCAAGTTGTAATGCAGACAGTAAATACCGTATTATCTCAAAATCATGAAAGGATCAAGTCTTTGCAAATATTCCTACTGAAATGTCTAGGAAAGGATAAATGGATTTTCCAGCTGCAAAGAATATGTGAGAAACTTTCTGTCAAGTGTTATGAGAAGGACAAATGGCACAAAGACTTTGATTTGAAATCTGTAGAAATGAGCCCAGTCTCTTATCACATTTCCAAGAGTATTTCAGCAACCACATTTAATGCAGCAAAGGATAAGGACTGTATAAAAACCTCAGTCCAGAGAGCAGCGTCTTCAACAGAAAATATGATATGTCTGAATAATGAAGTAATGAGGCATTTCTATATGAAAAGGCTGATTTCTGAATTGACTGACACTGAAAAAACACAATGTGCAATGATAGTGAACTGTGCAAAAGAAATGAAAATGGAAAAGAAGGCACTAAATGTTATAGAACATTTTTGTGGAACTAAGGATTTTCAAGTGAAAGAATTGCAGTTACATGAAGAATCTCCTTCCCTACATAAAAACCTTGCCTCCATTGTTGGCCATCTAATTGTGATTTTGACAGGATATGGATGTGATGCTGGAAAGCCCATTTCAATTTTTGCCAAAAGTTTACTGGATCCTGTATGTTTGTCAGGAGTATTTCTTCCAGGCATGCCAGGGTCAGTAGAGGAAAATGTTGTATGTATCCCATCGGCATGTCTTACTAGTGAGGATAAAAGCTTCAGGGTTCTGAGGGAAGGTAGCATTGTGAATCTTCATATCTCAGCTCTTTGCAAGTTAGATCTGGAAGTAAAGTACATACCACGCAAAGGTTACTGCCTTCAAGACAGTTTTAAAATTGAAGAGATTGCCTTTGGATCAAGGAAGCTCACAAGGCTCTCAAGTACAATTCTCCATATTCTCCTTCACGGATGTCTTTTAGGCTCAGTTGCAGTTGGATTTGCTACTGTAGATGACATTCATAGTCTACTTGAAAAAAAAATCCAAACAGAAGATACAGTTTCTTTTCTTGTTCAGGCAATGGATATGGAACTGAGGTTTCTTAATTCTTACCTTGGCCTTCAACAGCAAGATACAGTTGTATTTCTTCACCATGTTTTGTACAAAACCAAAGCACTGCTTTGTGACGATAAGAGATGTATGGTTTCAGAGGCAGAAAGAGCTGAATGGGAAAAAGAATTTTCCAAACAAGTTGACATTTTAGTTGTAGATAGAATTACAGAAATTCTAGATTTGAGAAAAAAGCAAAATGACATATATGGTCTCCCGGGAGATGCTTTGGAAAACTTGATCCAAGAAGTTGATGAATTAAAATTTGAGAACAGAACACAAACCATGCCTTCATTATGGAGGTCAACAGTAGCTCCTTCATTTGGGAACTTTGTTGCAGAGCTGGAACAAAGAAAGGAGGCTCTCCCATTCATCCAGCTTGTTTTGAACAATTTACAAGGGATAAAACTCCTGAAGCACATTGGCCCAATTTTGTATTGGCATTTAACATGTTTTGCAAATGTTAGTTTCACCATGAACAAAAAAGAGGCTGAAGAAATGACAATATCACATTTCCTGCACAAAAAATCTGATGAAAACAGAAGAAAGTTGATAAAAGACAAATTTGAGCAATTTAGGAAAGCTTGGGATGATATTATAGAAAACAAAAAAGTCCTGCTCGAGTTTGATCCAGAATTTCCCTCTTTGGAACATGTCCATGGTCAACTACAGCTTAAATGCTGCCTGTATGATGGGCCTCAATCAACAGTATCCAGAGTACTGTTCACACTTGTATGTATGCAGAATAGACTTATTGATGAGATACTCAAGATAGCTATCAAAGTGAAGCCCATGTCACTAAGCTTTTTGAGAAGAGGTGAAGGAGCTATGATTCCATGCACTTTATTGACAGATTTGATCAGTAGAGATATTGTAGACTTTGAATGGGATGACAGATTCCTCAAGTATTCACAGAATAATGTGCAATATGGATATGGAAGGCAAATTGTTTATGATTTTGAAAAGATTGAGGCAGAAATAGCAAGTGAAATCTTGACTAATGTTAAGTACTTGGTAATGGATGACTCCTTGCCAAGGATCATCTATGCTGATGAACTTTTCCAAAATTATGCAGCAATGATAAAGCAGATTCAGAAAAATATAAATCAAGAACCTTTACCTTCAGATCTAGTACTGGCAATTAGCAAAAAGAAGAAGAGAGACCCAGGTCAAATTTTGGACTTCCTAACACACCTAGGAATGATCATGTCTCTCTTAAAGAAAACATTGGGAAAGCCTGACACTTCCCTTGTGGACTATGTTGATGGCTGGAAGAACATACTTACTCGTCCATTTCCCAAATACCTGTTGCCAAGTCCAGAGAACAGCATCAGACTATGCCATCTTGTGTCTTTGCATGAACTACTTGAAGAGCTAAATGCAGACAGCATAATTGAATCCTTAGATGATAAATTTCGTGTAAAGTTGTCATTACATACCCAGAGAAAAGTCTCTGATCTTCTGTCAGAGAATCCAAGATTAGCAGAGTTGACTTTAAAGGCAGTTAAGCGTTTTATTCATAGATGTCTGTCGTCTGTGAATGTGGAGATTTCACAAAAAATGTTCAATTACCTCTGTGAAGACTCCTTCTGGCCAGTAGGGATGGTGGGTGATGGTGTTTTGAAGGATGGAGTCTTGGAGCAGGATCTAAAGAGTCTGTTTCCAGATGATGTGACAGTCCAAAATGTGCATCCATTTTTCCAGCTGGTTGACTGTAAAGTTGAGGTACGTAAATACATTACATGGTAATTGGAAGTAACCATTAGTTATTGATTAGTATGTCAGACTCATAGGAAGTGTGTGGGTTTGAATCTTGCTATGACCAGCCTAAATTAGCTGCAGTGGTGTGTTTTTGGGCAAGACACTTTACTCCATTTGCATTGGCATGTTATAACCCTTCATATCAATCAATGTTTTAATTTGGTTTCAGAGCTGTGACTTTTTCAGTGATCAAAGAAGAAACAAATCTAACAAATAATTATAAAAATATGGCACTTCTATTTGTGTGGTGCAATTTTAATGGATTTCACTATGTACTAATTTAAAGACCCCAAAAAAGGATCAGCATATGAAAGAAATTGAACCCTCATACCTAAGTTGAATATTCACAATTTAAGTACCAATAAAATTTATATTTTTTGCAAAACTATGAAACATTATAACCATATAAATAATTGAAATTCGCAGCTAAATTTGACTTACACTTTCGGCATTCTTCCTAGAAGGTAGCAGTTTTATTATGGTGATTATACACTTTTACAGTTCTAAAACACATTAAGTTTCTTGTTTTTATCTCCAGTTTTTACAGAAAAGTATACTGTTAAGCCCATGATAAAAGGGAGAAGATTACCCCTTTGCTTCAGTTTGAATTTGGATGTCATCAAGAAAACATGAGCTTGTCATGATCTGATTGGTTGTTAAACATTTAAAACTGCCTAACATAGTAATTCACGGGTGAAGCTTAACACCTTATATACTGACTGTCACTTTTAATTGGCCAGAAAAGTAGGCTAATTAGTAATAATAAACTTGTATACAATATACCACAAGATTAACCAAAATATATTGTTAGCGCATAATACCAGGTGAATTTGTGGTATGGCCCAGTCTCTGCTGATAATAAGTAGATGTGGCAGGCACCAATATTAGTTGATGTTCTGTTGATCTTTTCAGATAGTGTTGAATCTCATAAATAGAGTGAGTTGTCATTATAATCATTATGTTTGAGACAATGTTATTCATTATCATAAATGTAAAAGCTGTGATTTGATGGGTTGATTGAAATGTCAACAGAACATAACCTCATATTGGTGTCTGTCTGAACTTTATGCCAGAGAGTTCAGTTTGAATCAGAATTATGGTATGGTCCTTCATGCATTGTCCAAACCAAGCAAACTTCAAAAACTGATATTTTCAGCTTATCAAAAAACAAATTTAAATTTGTTGCAGAGCATCCTGGCATAATGACCTTTATATTTTGTACTAATGATGCTGTTCTGCTATCAGGTATGGCCATCATTACTAAAAATAGGCAAAAATTCAAATGACTTCTCTAGAATCAAGGACTCTTTATTTGACAGAAAGCATTCTGGCATGAAGATCTTTAAGGTTCATACAAATGATAACCAATAGCCATTTAAACTTTCAAGTTTGTACAACTGCAGCCAATCCACTGTTTGATATGGCTGGCGTTAATAAAGTGAGAAAAACCTTTAAATGACTTCTACAAAACTGATTAAGAGAAGCTATTCATATTTGAGAGAAAGGATCCAGGCATGAAGACCTTTCATATTTGTTCAAAAATTGTTGATCAGCCATCAAAAATTTCCACTGGTACTAAAAATTGAAAAACCTTTAACTTCTCCTAACCATTGAATAAAATGTATCCAATCTTAACTGAAATTATACTGGTATTAAGGCATTTAAAATTTGTACCAATGATGCCAATCTGCAATCTAATGTGACTACTGCTAGTAACAATAGAAAAACCCTTAAACAACTTCTTCCCCAATAGAATTTGATTAAACTTGACAGAAAGCATCATAGGATGAAGTCCTTTCAGGTTTATACAAATGATGCCAATCTACCATCAAATATGGCTGCTCTTACTAAAAGCATATTTGCACAATATTATCTTAAATAAACAATGCTGGACTGAATTTTGATCAAATTGGATGCTAAGCATGCTGGCATATGGGTCTTTAAATAGTGATCAGAAGATGCAGATGTGCAATCGAATACAGATGGAGATACACCAGTAAGAGAAACATTGAAACATTTGTTCATGGCAAATGGAATCAACAGCAAGAGTGATTTTAACAGAAAGCACCCTACTAACCCATATAACCTTGCCAACTCTTTATTACACATTCTTTGATTTGGTTACATAACTAAGTTCCACCTACTCATCCAGTCACAATTCATACATAGCTTATTGTCCCTACCCTAAGTTCTACTGGCAGACCAGTTTTGAACCTCAGCTTCAAACATACAATAAGATGACCCCTTTTGGTGTGGGCAAGGCAGACTTGCTGCAGTCATAAACCATAGTTCCAGACCTGCCAATCCTTATGATTTGATTGCAAGTCTCATGGAATGACCCTTAAAATATGGACTTGCAGCATAATAGCAAAAATTAAGGAAATATGATTATTACTATAAAATCTGAATAATGGTTTGTCTGTGTTTGATTTGGATCATGGTTTCATATTCAAATCTGCAAATTTGGTCAGGGAACCAGACTGTATTTACAAGACTATCTTAGATGCTTTAACTTGCACATATTATTTTCATGCAAAACGTCTGCATGATAGAGCTGTTGCAAGGATTTTTTTTAAAAATGGCATCCAACAAACTATACATGTTCAAAATGAAAGAGAAAATACATTGTTTGCAGCATGTGCAAAGAATTAAATGCTTCCCCCCCTTGCTGCTGTGCTTCACAAAATAAACCTCCATCAACTAGGAAATTTATTTTTGCTGATAGCTTATTGCTTCCTGAATCACCTTTAAAAATGAATGTATGTGCAAACACATAGTCACAACCACTTTGACATTAAATAAACACATACACCAAGTTTCTCTCTGGATTGCACAATATATGCTTAAGTAGATGCAGTCTTTGCTACTGTCAGTAGCTAGATAGGGGGTTTGAATGTAAATCAAGAGTCAGAAATATTTAATGTTCATCTTCGTACTGACTAGAGACTGGGTGATACTGTTATTCTGAGTGAATCCAGGTCAGAACGGAGTTGTTCTTGATGACCATAATGTTGGCATTGTCAGAACTGTATCAAGTGCAGTTTGTCTCAATATGCTTGTCTCAATAGAAAAATGAACATACATCACATGTTATGATTGACAGTTTGCTTGGGGGATGAGGAGACAATATTTTCAAATTGAATGGGGTCTCTACAAGTAATACAGCAGTAATATATGCCCCTGATCACTATGGGTGGTAACTTTTATCAACACACATCACCAGAGCAAACATGAGCATGTGCTGAATATTCAGTTCAGCATGTCATGTTACATGTATCCATATAGGTGATGCTCCTGGTTCGATGGACATTGCTCACTCCAAAATAACTCAAGTCAATATATTGTTTGCAGTGTTACGTGTAGGCTCGTACAAAAATAACAAGAGAAAAAATTGAGCCAACAAGCCTTGTATATTTTAACAAAATAATTTATTTCCCTAGAAAAAAAATGTAAAAATTGGAAATAGGACTTATGGTTTGTGAATATAATCCAAAATTTAATCCTAAGATTGAAAAATACAAGTCCTATCACTAAACAGTTCTAATAGAATCCGGGTTCGAATCTCGATGAAATTCCAATATGGAGGCGATGATGTCAGATTGGGTCGTTGTACTGGTGGTAACAGATCCATGATTGAATCACAGTTTATAATGTTTCCGTTAAACTCCAGAATAAATTTCCAGTGAATTTCTTTCTCCCAGAACTTTTATAAACATAAAGCACTTGTTTAGTTTTCTAGAGAATAAATTATTAAATTCCAAAAACAAATGAACTTCAAAAACAATCTGGCTTCAACAATATAAACACCTTGTACCTTCAAGGTGTAGAACATACGACTGACTAAATCTACTAGAGTGCATCTCCTTAAAGCCGTGATTTTAGCAACAATCATATTCACTCGATGTTTACAAAAACTATGAGCTAAAAATACTGCTGAAGAAATCTTATAGTCTAATCGGGTCAAGCCAATTTTCGGAAAAGAGATTCAAATCCAATGAAAATTAACATTACAATAAAATGTAATGAAACAAAATTAAAATAAAAAATAATTTAAAACTAACACACAAGTAATTTAATTACTTATTCGTAACAGGAGTATGTGGAAAGAATTAAATGCTTCCCCTTGCTGCTGTGCTTCACAAAATAAAACTCCATCAACCAGTAGTTCTGAAGTTTATATTTGCTGTACTTTGCTTGCTTTGCTGATAGCTTATTGCTTCCTGAATTGAATTTCAAGAATGAATCACACTTGAGCACTATTTCAACAACTAAAATAATCATGCTTTGCCTTTTATATATGGAGTAAAATCTAGCTTCAAAGAAACATTGCCGCTGTTCACAAACTTTGCCAACAATTATTAATACAGATGGCTTAAACATTCTCATTCAAAGCAGTGATATGTGATAACTTTTTTAGTTCAACACACATCTAACATCTCTTTGATTTAGCTACAACTTAAAATGAATTGGTTGGTTCCACTTTCTGAACTTTACCCATGCAAATTAGCACAGTGGCCCCCCCCCCCCCGCCACTGCAGTTTTCAAAAGGCTTAAAATTTCACCCTAGTTATTGTCAGCCAATTAAGTAATCAGTTTATAACTGACCTCTTTGCATTTTAATTGCCTCTATGATGGTTTGCTCTATAAACTGCTCCAAGGATAGTTTTACATGTGCCCTATGCAGGACTGTTTACTGTTTATACATACATGCTACATGTTACAGGCATATACTGAAGTGGTGTTATTTTTTCTTTTTTATGATTACTAAAAATCATGTTTTTCAAAACACAACCATTGTCCTGAGGTTTGAGTGTAAAATATTGCGTTTTTTAGCTTGATGTGACCTGTTGTCACGACAGGTATGAATTTGATTAAAAAAATATTTCAAAGCATCCTGGCATGAAGGTTTTTCAGTTTGGCTCAGTTGATGTTGGTGCATCATCAGATAAAGCATTCAAAACATTTAAACGATTTTTTATCAAAAACCGCTCAGATAAATTTGACAGAAGCATTCTGGAATGAAGGTTTTTCAATTTTATTCAAATGATATGGATTTACCATTGAATATAGTTGCCATTACTAGAAACAGAAAAGCCTTTGAATGACTTCTTTTCAGAATCCATTCAGCAGAATTTAACCAGATCTTACAGCATCTTGGAATAGATGGCTTGGAATTTTGTACAGTCCACCTTCAAATGTGGCCAACATTTCTAAAAAGATACAAATCTAACTACTCCTACTTCAAAATAAACACTGCTGAGCCAAATTTGACAAAATTTGCTCATAAAGAATTCTGGCATAAAGGTTTTAATATCATTAATACCATGCCTGTTGCTGTTGCATTGGGTTGTATTTTCCCAGGAGGAAGATACCCCAACAGAACAACGAAAATTTCATCATCTTGTTAGGGTGAGCCAAAAGATTCCAGAACACTGGAATGCATGTGAGACACCCCATATTCACAGATCATTTTTACTGCCATCTTCCTTGTTTTCTCAATAGACATCATGAATGTTCAACATCGTTTTATGCCAAGATAATTGCAGCTGCTTTGTGGGTCAGCAAGCATATTACTATTAGTTTTGTGTGCTATATTCTTAAACATTAGGATTATACCCTGATTGAGCTTTATCACCTATTACTTAAGCTCTCTTGAGAGTTTTTGAAGAATTTGTGCCACTTGTGTGTACATCAAGGCATTTTATATTATTCTTTTTACCCCTTCACAGGTGTTAATGTTTAAGGAAACAAATTTGGTTGTTACTTTTTTAAACAAGTTAAGGGTACAGGAGGTATTTATGGTTAAATTTCCCTATCCTTGCATAATTGCAGTTTTTGGATTTGCATTTATCCATTTTGTTGTTCCTTTCACATCATTTAACTCACCTTGCCTATATTGTCAATAGTGCTATATTTATACGTGGTAAACAGGTTACACACTTTTGGTTCATTCATATCATGCTCAGTTATTGAACTGAGGACCTAAATTTTTTAGCTTTGGTTAGCCTTTTGTAAATATTTGTTCCTAATTGTTAGCAATTGAAACCTTCCAGTTTTGGGTAATTGTTTTATCGTCTTTAGCTTCATTTAGGCAGATTGACTTGTTTATTTTACTTTTTTCTGTTCTGAGCTTTGCGTTGCTTCCCTTTTATCAATTAACTTCATGAAAACTTGAGCCAGATTACTTTGCACTGGAAGATATAATTGCCATCGACTTTGTCCATGCTTTACCTTGTGTATCCTGTTTGTGCATACAGTTTAACTATAAACAATCTTTTAAGATTTTCTGAACAAGAAATCAACCATGTCTGAACAAGGTATGCATTAAGTTTGGTCACAAGAAATCCCCCTAGGACCCCCCCCCCCATTGTTTATCCTGCACAGTGTAAAGGACTGATTATAGTCCATTCTGTTGCCTTTGGTCAGATGGTATCTGGGATCTTGCTGAAGATAAGACACAACAAACAATGAGGATAAAAATATCATCTGTAGAGTTTTCTGGGTTTTCATTCACTGAGTCCCTCAGATCTTGGAGAATGATTACCCAAGTCTTCACAAAGATGCCTAGCGTTTGTGGGCTCCCTCCAAAGGGAGGTTATTAATGGATGGAGCAAGGATTAGGGAGGAGCAGCACCCTCTCCATTCCGTGAGGGCTGAGAGGGTCGATTAGCACCCTCTCTTTTCCACAAGGGCAGAGATGCTGCCAGGGTGAGTTATTGCATGAATTGTGCAAAATTTTTGCAAATTTGTGCACTTGGAGACCAATGATGTGCAAGAATTCCTGCAAATTAGTTGCAAGTTGTGCATTTGAAAATGTACTTGCACAGAATACAGTTATCTCAGCCATTCGGCCTTAAGGTGCTTGTCATAATTAGTCATGCCAGTAGAAATATGACACTTTTCATGAAATGGTTTTTTGGGGGGTTTTTTTGTAACTGTTTACACATCTGGTTTCTTCAGCTTAATCTCAATGATTGTTGAACTAAATTTGATTGGCACATCTGGCCCCAGAACAAGCATATTGTTCTAGTTTGAACCTTGCATCAAGAAAATTTTACAAATGCATGTTTATAATGCGGGTTGCCAAGAAAATCCCAAATGAGCATTGTCCATCTTAAGATGATGATTTTGTTTGTCAGATACTGCATGATAGTAGGCAGTTTATTTTTAAAGTTGGGAAGTACATCAGATTATTGGAGCTGGGTAAGTGTTAATGGAGATACCAGTGAGTAATTTTGAACCCAAAAATGATGTTAAAATGGTTTTATTGTACATGCTGGTTGGACAAGATGGCATGCTGGTCAACCCCTCATTTCAGCATTATTTTGAAATTAAATGTAGAAATGGCATACTAACAAACAAAATTAAAATACAGACAATTTAAAAGTAGAGAGCAATTTTCATTTCTTTTCTCATCACAATTTAGCCCTGCAGGATCTTGTGCTACAAAACCATATAGCCCTAGCATAAGGGTTGCGATAAATCTAATAAATAAGAATCTGAAAATGAAATTAAGTAGTAAAGTTATTTATTTGATCAAAATACTTGCCTGAACAAGTAGACTATGGCATTAATGGACTTAAAATCCTAATACAGCATTATTGAACGTATAGGAAATCTTGCATAGTAGTTGGTAAAGTACTACTTCAGGATAGTGAAACATTGGCAAAACTTCTGTTAGTGAAAAATCTTATTTTGGAGCAAAAGTGTCCAAAAGACAGTACCTGTGAGCTGTGGAAAATTGTACATAACAATAAAGAACAATTTTCAAACTTGTTCCAGCTGGCTAAGCTATATATGTATATGGCACTTCAGACAGCATTCATGCACTGATAAGGGACAGATTAAGCTCAGAAACAACAGATTAATGCTTGCAGAACTAGAGATGACATCTGTTAAAGATTTTGATTTGAATAGGGCTGTAACAGATTGGAGCAGGAGGAATGAGAGATGGATATTGAAGTGTTAGGTAAATATTGAACTGTTAAAGATTCCCCACATTTTTGTTTGCTTCCCCATATTTTTGTGACCGGAGGGGAGCTCCCTTCTTTAGGTAAAACATGGAAGCATCTCTGATAGGATAGAGAAAAAGTCATGCCCTCTCCTTGGAGAGGAACAGCACCCACTCACCCAGGAAGGCAGAGAGTGAGTTGCTTCCCTCCAGGAGGGAGAGCAGCATTCTTTATTGTCTGATAGTGCTCAGTATGGGCTGTAAGGGGGGAACAGCACCTGTTCAGTCCCTGGGGCTCAGTGATGGTAATGGGATCAAGCCCCTTTCCATAAAGGGAAAGCTCAGATCAAAGTCTGTCAGGTCTTGGGAAGGTCTTCCTACAGATCTGAGGAGCCTGATGAGTCAGGCACCATTCGTGCATCTTTAGAAACCCTATGTTGTGGTCATATATCCTACCTCTCTCGAGACTGCTGTTTCATTCCACTGGGGGCTGGAAATTGGCTTATAAAAACCAGATTAGGGAAGGGGAATGGATTGGCATACCCCCTTCGCTATTATCTTCCTGTCTTCCACAGTAGGGAAGGGATTGGACCTTTCCCAACCATTGACTACCATTCCTTAGCCATATGGCAGCAAGGTTGTGGCTGGGGATAGCAGACATGCATCATCTTACAAGGTAGGGTCAAAAGAGAAGGAGGGGGATAGACCTTCCCTGAAATGCTCCAGGCAGGAGTTGCCCTAACATACTTCTCAAGTCCACTGCTAGAAACGGTCTGTTGGCACCATGGGAGGAGTTACCAATTTAAGTTTCTTTTCCCCACAAATCTCTTCCACGACAGAGAGACACTGAGTCATGTAGTCTTGCCTCCCAGGAGAGTTGGCAGGATGAAGACATCTTTCTGTCCACACTGATGTGCTTGAGTTTGACATAGAACAGACTCATGTGGTATCCCCTCCATTTTGGTTCCCTGCCTCCTCTCACCCATCAATTGAGGAGGCAGAGGAAGAGAAGAGCTGGTCCTTCAGTAAAGTGGTAAACAAGGTTTACCACATTTTGTCCAGCAACCTGTGTCCCACATGTTCATGTTTTGGTGATTCTAAAATTCTTCCAAGTTTGGACAAACTTTCTGAAGCAAATTCTTGAATGGATATCTTCTTACTTCATCATTCAAGGAGTTCTTTCATAGGTTTAGCAAAGGCAAAGACTGGTAGGCAATGTAAGGGGTGGTCTGTTCCCACCTCTACTTTACAACACTTGATAGAGCTGCTTCTAGCTAAAAGGCTCATACCTCTTCATGGTCCATTAAGCATACATTGGATGCTGAAGCAGCTCAAGTGGATATTTCTTCAGGGACCTAGGCTTCTTTCAGTAAAAGCACTGGAATCCATAGCGCAAAGGGCTTGGACTCAAGTAACCATAGCCTCACATGCTGACCTCTTTTCCCTACTGAAAGATGAATCCCTGTTGCCAATGACTCTCCATCATTTCTTGGAAGCAGCGCAAATACTTTTAAGCATGGCCTTGTCATTGGAGCTTCTCTTCCATCACCTGTTGTTCTGGATGCTTCCAAGGTCATAGCATAGTAAGAACCTTCTGATGGCTGTCCACCTAGACTCTTTTAAATAGTTTAAATAGCATCATGGCATGAAGGTCTTTCCAATTTGTTCAGATGAACCCAATCCACCAATAAATATGGTCACCATTACAAAAAATTTAGAAACTTGAAAATGATTTATCAAAATCATTCAACCATATTTGACCAAGCTTGAAAGAATGCATCCAGACATAGATGGCTTTAACTTTTCTTTTATCAAATTATACCATTCCTCCTTAAAATATGGCTACCATGACTAAAAACAGGAAAATTAAAAAGAAAATAGCTTCTTCTCAAAAACTGATCAACAAAATTTGACCAAATGTTGAATCCTGCATTGAAGACATTTTAAATTTTGTAAAATGATACTAATCTGACATCATATGTGGCCAAATTACAGAGCATTAAAAAAAATGACTTTAAGTGACTTCTCCAAAACTGCTGAAATTGATAGATAGCATCTTGTACATGCCAGTTGGCATCTTAAAGCTTGGGAAGTAACATATGGGGTTATGCACATTTCTCCCCCATGCTGAAAAAAATTTAAATGGATTAAATCAAATTATTTTAGTTCAAGGGTGCATACATTTCAATAAAA
Source organism: Megalonaias nervosa (assembly GCA_016617855.1). Taxonomy (NCBI): domain Eukaryota; kingdom Metazoa; phylum Mollusca; class Bivalvia; order Unionida; family Unionidae; genus Megalonaias; species Megalonaias nervosa. Next base: position 57,462 of record JAECUM010031723.1, read on the forward strand.
CTTGTTATTTTAATTAGCAAAATAACATACTTTTCAAATTGTGTACTCAGTAATTTAAGCTGAAGAGAAAATTTAAAAGAGAAATTTATCAAGTAACATTCAAAGTAGATAAAATACACTATCAATAAGATGAATTTGGAAAAGACAGGAGCATGTCCAATCTTGCTCTATTGTGTCCTTTAGCTGTACATTCCTTGCCAATCTTGAATTTACCATTACAGCCTGCTCAGACCAACCAAACCAGACGTTGTTTTGTACATGTATGATCTATACTTAGTCTAATAACCATCAGCAAGATATTTTACTCCCATCTTAGTGCCAAACAAAACTAATGAAAGCCACTAACCACTTTAAAATGGTATCACCATAGTGAAATGTCTGAAAGATTTGTGGGGTTACCTTTACTGTTTTCACAGGTACATGCATTATTTTATGGCATTTTATTCAGTGCAATGAGTCACAAATTATTTATGTTAACATTTTATAATTTTAGCTTTTAAAAAAATGCTTTTTACCTGCAAGACTTGCAGATAGTTATTTATTATGAGCAAGAAACCTGTGCATGGCCTTAAATAAATACTGAGAAATTCAGTAGCTGAACCAGGTTGGTCCAATGATTGAAACTGAACCCATACCCTTCCTCTTGCAGGTTCAGTGTCTTATGCACTCAGCCACCATGGCTGCCTTGGTGGAGTATATATAGATCTAGAACTTGACACAAAAAGTTCCTTGTAGCCAGAAGGTCTAGTAGATTGAAAGGTTAACAACATGTATATTTCTTAAATATCACATTCATAATTCAGAAGTGCTTTAGAAAACCACCAAGGTTACTTGAAAAGATTCAATACAAGTTCACAATAGAGACAATGATTCTCTTAACTAACCTCTGTAACATGGAAAGAAACTAATAACTTGATAAGGGAAAGGACGACGACTTCATTCACACTCGTCATTACATATCATAACTCCACAGACAGACGAGTTAAGGCTGTACCTATTATGCAGCAGTGAAAGCAACATGAGAAGATCTCATAGCAGTATACATATTGTGCTGGTGTTCATAACAGATACAAACCTTTGAATAAAATATCAGTTTCCATGATGCTAATCCTTTAAAGACAGAATGGGTAATTGTTGATGGGGATTCTGAGGATTATTGCACTACAGTGGCAGTTTGACTTGTGCGAAAGTCTGATTTACATTCGTTTAGTCCAGGTTTCCTCTGACCTTGATACCCTCTTGTTTGATATTCTGACATTTATGCTGGGGTGTGAGTTCAGAGGTCTTGGCCAATCAAAAAGTCGGCATTCACTGAAACTGCATGGTGTTGGCATAGGATAGCTGCTTACTGCCAAACTTAAACAACCTTACATTAAGCCCTACCCATTTCATATTGATAGAAAGATGATTTATCTCTGAAACTGAGATGATATCATTCTTTGTGTTGTTGCAAATGCAAAGATCCTACTGGACCTATTCATGTCTATGTCCTTATGACATCCTTTCATAGACTGGATCGGGATGGTGTCACAAGCATAGCAACCAGAATTCAGCCTGGCCAAAACATGATCATTTTTGTGTGTATGCATTGGGGTTGGCAAGGGAGTGTCTGGTACTCTTGAGTTCTCTCAGTGGCCAACCAACCAACATAAATATCAAAATGTCTAAAAATGGAGTAGGAAATATCAGAAGAAACTTGGGCTAACAGTCTTCGAATGAAATACAACTTTACCTTATCCAGTAAAGATTTATACAATCTCGTTTTAATATATGATTTGTAAAAAATTTTGTTCTATCCCTCTAGGGGGGCAGTTGAATTTTGGAGATTTATGTGATTAGCTGAGAGAGAACTTACATATTGCTCAATCATTCAGATTTTGGAAAATTACATATGCTAGCATAAATAAATACTGACTGCACAACTGAAACTGTTCTAGCCATTGGACCATTAAAATTATGCAAACTGCTAGCCTGACAGGAATGTACTCTGTGTGTGTGTGTGTGTGTGTGTGTGTGTGTGTTTCTATAACTGTTTCTATGTTGCAAACCTGGAGCTGTCCTCAGGCAGCAAATGGAAGCACAGAAGCCAATGTAGGCTGCATAAATGATGGCCCCTTCATGCCAAGAAAATATATGTATTTTCTGATGCTAGAACAATAATTTTATACAAAGAACATACAAAAATATATTCAGTGCCCAAAAATAAATGAATAAAAAAAACCCACCTGCAAACAAACTCACAGATACAGTATTAGACTACCCATTCAGTCATACAGGAAAGTAATTCACTTTGATTATTCAGTGGTGAACGCAAAACAACATTACTTACCTTGTTTTGTCTATTTGATTTTGGCCCAAGAGAAACTGTAAGCACATTAAAAACGCACAATTTAAGGTGTGAAACAAAAGAATCCACCTTACCTTACTCTTAAGTATATCTGGTCTAAAAAAAGAACACAAGTGATGCCAACATTAAAAGACAATGTAGCCATTAAGTGCTCCAAACTTTACTTACCATTCCACCACAGCTTCAACACATAAACTAACATGTCACATACCCAGGAGCAATATCTTTTGTTTGTGGATTGCAGTACTTCTTGTTAGGCATAGATGTACATATCTATATGATTGTGATCTGACAAGCAGTGCACAACAATCCTGGTTTTTCAGAAAGCATTATTTTTAGGGGTATCCATGTCTAACTGTAACAGATTTAACTTTATTTAAAAGTTTTGAATTGTTCTATTTTTGGGGTATGATGGATTGGTTAAATTTCTAAAAGCTTTGCTTAGTGGAGGAGATTTTAATATTCTCTTTTATCTTTAGGAGGGCAAGAAGAAGGATCATCGCATGACTAGGATGTTTCAATCTCTTCCCAGCCAGGCCAAATCCCTGGGAACTCGGTCTGATCGACGCCGAGCAGCAGCAACAGTGTACAGTAAGACATAGTTTTGCAGCTTTGATGATGTGGAAAAAATAATTTCCAGTTGTGCAAAAAAAGGCAGCTTTGCATTGAAATCATCAACAGAGGTAATCACAGTCCATACAGTGATCTTACAGAGGACCAGAAGGTGTTTTTAGAGTCCAGTTAATTGTACAGATTCATACATAATTCATCACTTGTGCCATTTTGGTTTTGAATCATTTGTCAAATCATGTTTCACTATCTTTGATCTTGCAACATAGGTGATGATGACATTTTTCACAAAAGTTTGGCCCAACTTATATACTCAGGCACAATAACAAAGTTTCATTAGTATGCATTGGCACTTGAGAAAAGAGCCAGTAAGTGTTTTTGTCTTAAAACAATCAACAGACAGAGACATTAGAGTCACATGCTATCGAGATGGAACTTTGGGCTTAACGTCTTTTTATTTACCATGCAGTTGGAATTATTTTTTAAATACCTGTTTCTCATGTGAAAAATTGTTTTAATGTATATACCAGTACTTTTAATCATGTTATTTATGTAATTGTTTGCTGATGTTTTAGTTCATGGGAGATGTTTTAATTCATGTGAGATATCTCAAGGTATTGCCTAATTGGCAGTTTTATTAAAAATTGTAAATACTGTCTTTCCAAATAATCATTTGCATATTATTCACACACGTCACTGCATTGATGTTTAGTTCTTTGATAAAACTGGATAACTCACAATCTATTACAGATTTACAGTTTAATAAAGTCATTTTAGCAGGATGAGGTGCAAGTAGTCCCACTCATGACAAGAGGTGTATTAAGTAATAATGCTTATTGCTAAAGCTGGAACATTCTGTGTATATTTAATTTGGCATGCAACATTATGTCACAACCTGATACGCGCTTCACTATTCCAGGCAAGAAGCCTAAACTTTATGTCCTTGGTTTTCAAGATTGAAAGGTCTGTTCTGTGTGCAATAGGGACAGATATTGTTGCTGCAAGAAATTTAGTCCTCCATTCTACATTGCATCTATTCCTTTCATTCTTTAGGATGTGAAGGAAATGTACATATATGGGATAATTCTGGATTATTATGGCTTTAGAAATTGTAATTGATGTATAGCAATATATTCCCTCTGTTACAAAGCTATAAATAAGAACATTTCAGCAACAAGATTTGCTCTGGTTTAATTCTGTGAAATTAATTTTGTAAAAAAAAAACAATAATTGTAAAACAGTTCAGCAGTCTGGAACTTTTTGAAAGCAATCCTGTACATAGTTTAAAGATTGTTTATGAATATAACAAATCATTTAGGCTTGGCAACAGAGACCTACAAACAATATCCTTTTTGAGTACAGTTTATGTATAATACTGATTCCTTTGTTCATGAAAATGTAAACTTTATTGCAAGAAGAGTGAATATAACTGGCTTAAATAGTAATGAAAGTTGGTAATTGTAATGAGGATCAATTTTACAAGGTACAGACATGCTACATGGAGTTTTCATAACATTTTGGAAGAAGACAAACAAGATACTTATTTTGTTTTTCAAAACAGATAATAATAGGTCTAAAGGAACTGTAGTTGTGGAAATTATTGTTGAGATGGATCTATTATGCTATGATATTTCCTAACTATTGGTTTTAAGTGATATATGATTTTGGTTTTTATAAATTGCATGCAATACATTTATAGCTATCTTTGTTTTCAATAAGAGACTTCTTTTGGTTGTAAAAGATATTGTATCTCCTTGACTCTCAAAAATGTCTGTGTTTTTTGGAGAAGAATGATTTCCAATGTAGGATCAGTATTTGTCAGTAGGTGTATATGTTTGTTGTGGATGTTAAAAATAATTTTGGGTGGTCGTCTTTGAGAGATTAAATTGCTGTACATTGTTATTCTGCTTAGGCCTTTTTACACAGAATTTTATACAGATATGTCTGTGTTGCTCATATAAATATGTATTGTGTATAAATTACTAAATATTTAGTTTCACACTATTTCCATAATTTCAGTATTGCTGGACATTTCATGATGGACACCAAATAATGGTCTTGTGTTTGCCTTTGTGAATAGGTTACTAAATAAAAGTTGTTTTAATTTTCATGTATTTTAGATAACAGGAATGTCAACATGTATGTGGGAAATTAGATCTACTGGGAATTAGGTTTTATATACATGTTAGTTGAAAAGTGGGATCTTTTATAGTAATTAATGTAATGTCTTAAGTTGATTGTTGATGTGTTAGAATATGAATATTATTGGTACTAGAGAAGTGTTTGATATGTAAATAGGTTGTGTAAGAAGTAGAATATAGACAGCTATTAAGATATTTTTCAGTGTTCTTTGGAAGTTTTCATCTTCCACAAAGCTGAAAGACAAGCAGGCTTTCTTGGATTTGTAAATATTGTCTATCTTGCAAGAGTTGTTGCAAATGTAACCTTCTGCAGTGTCTTTGGACAACTTCTAAAAGATTGTAAGAAAGATAACTTAAATGTGTCTTATGCACCGTTTATAGTATGCATTAAAAAACAAGTGAATAATACACATTGTTATGTCATGTCACAAGGTGGCCTTTCAGACACAGTTAAAGTCTTCATACCTCCAACATTTCTTCTTTTATATATTTAATACTTTATCAGAAAAGATAGACACAAGGATTAAAAGAATATTTAAAAATCAATACAATACTGGGTTTGTAGAAAGTCATGTTAGAATAATCATATGGATCTTTAAAGGTTGCCAGTAATGTTTGTAAATAATACCAAAGTAATTACTTTCTTTTCTTTTTAATATTTCTTTTTTAAAAAAGTTTACTCTGTCGTGTGAAGCTTGAAAGTTTTTATTTCATAAATACATGTAATATATAATGTTTGTGTGTATATATATATATATATATATATATATATATATATATATATATTGTACATATTATATGGTGATAAAAGTGGCCTTTGTTGCTGTTTTGTTAAGCAGTCTTTGATGGTGGTGTTTTCAGGTGGTTCATCTTTGCAGCAGTAAGGAAATAAAAAGAGTTCTAGAATTTGCAATTGGATCACTTTTGTGCAGATGTTCTTCAGTTTTTGTATTTTGTTTGATATTTGTGTACAGTAGTAGATTCTGGATTTCTGAGTGAAAGATGAGCTTAACTTGCATAAAGTCTGTGCTTGCATATTATTGTATATGAAATACATAGATTTAGTTTGGTGTTTATAGGTTTTCCATGAGTTGATAACAAATTCAGACCTGCCAGATTGTGATGCATGTTTAAGACAAATTAGAAGATAGACCCTGGTAGGATATAGTTTTAAAAAAAACACAAAAAAACAGCATTATACAGGGTATGGCACAAGGCTTAATAATATTTGAGCTTGCAGTTCTTACAAATTTCAGCAATTTTTATTTTTTGCATCCATGCATATTTAAGAAGGTTCTTCATATTGCATAATTGGAAAATATTTGTTGCCTGGTATAAATATTGTAAATAAGTTTTATTGGTGTTTGTTTCTTGCATGGAAGCCTAACTTGAGATATTTGTAATGGTTTTGGAAAAAATGGCTTTGTTTTGCATACTTCTTTTTGGCATGATTTTAGAGAAATTGCTTTTTGTTTACTTGCTTGGCTCTTACTTACTAATTAGGATAGTTTGTATAGGGTGGTGTTTTTTTTGTGCACAGGTAAGGGGTTTTTGATAATGGGACAAATTAAGCTTGCAGAAATGGCAGAAAATTCAAATGCATATTGAATATGCTAGGTTCTCCTGAAGATTCTACCCTGTAAATAGGCAGCAAAATAAAACATATTTGATATTTTACTCAGAAACCAGATACCTTAGATCACTTCGCAGAGTGCATATACAGCTCTGAATTTTTCTGATGTACATGTTTTTAAAAAATGTCTCTCTTACTCAAGATACTTCTTAATACCAGTTGAATTTAGAAAATAAGTACATGTCAAATAGACTCATCAGCAGCTATTTATCTTAGGGACAATGAAAAAAAAGGAAAGCAGCAACAAATCTGTAGAGGTGTTGTACAGTTATAATGGATTTTGGATAACATTGTACATGTTTCATGTGCAGTTTTTAAAGCAATGTTCTTAAATCTCTTTAGGTATTCTAACTGAAACATAATGACTAAATAATTAAAATACCAGGTTCATAAATAGATTAATGTATTTCTTCTTATACTTTCTATGTATTGAATCATGATTAGCTGCATGTATCACATGGTTTGAATTTTAAATAAAGTTGTTGTTTATCTTAATCTTCATACATGCATTTGGTATTATTCAGCAGATTTCAAACTTAAATTTTTTTTTATTTTGGTACAAATTTTGGTTATGGAGGCATTTTTAACCAATCAGTTATCCTACCAACTTGGACAAGGATCATGATGGGTGAATAGCAAATTCTTTTGCTGTACACTGTTATATTGACTTTTGAGAATTAGACAGGTTTCATTAGTGTTGTTTTGCAATATTTCATTTAAAATTTCTGTCTTTTATAATACAAAGCTTTTAGGTAGTTGGCATAAAATTATGATTTTGTAAATTCTAAGTTCATTAGAAGTGTTGAGTATTCATGAGTTTGACACATTTATTTGTAAAATTGGTGAAGATTTCCTTGTTCAAGTTTTGTTGAAAATAGTTTGATTGTAGAAGAATGTATCATCCATATGAATTTCTTAACAATCATCCCATTTTTCTTGTCATCATCGAAGGTTCCATACAGGGTTTTCATGTACACAAATAATGACTGGAAAGTCCAATGTATCATGAAGACAAAAAGTTAGCAGGTTTCTTAATTAGCTCTTCAGACTGTACATTTTGACAAAGATTTACGTTTTGTTTCAGCTATAAGGATAGCTGTTCATATTTCTGTCAGTATGGACTCTGATAGTCCTATCAGATTGTAGAAATATCCAATATATTGTGTATAACTATCTCCTTATATCAGATTGTACATATCAAAAGTTGCTTATTTTATTGTATGCCATTTTTAATGTAGTATGTATCCTTACTGTTCGAGGAGTTACTAAATAAAATTGAAGACCTATATATATGTCAAAATGAATAGTCTATTATGTGATTTATATCAAAATAAATGCAAACATCAATATTGACTTGTGAAATTGTTTCAGCCATCTAAAAGTGCTGACTAGGGTTAGAATAAATATTTGTAATGATTTTTTCCATCTTGTAATATATTTTAAGTATTGATTGTTATGAGTTAAATAGAAGAGTGTGTACATGTGTTAAGGCCTAAACAACACAAAGCAAATATAAACAAACACATGCCAGGCCCTAGAGGTTAGTAGGATACCTAGGGATCAATGCTGGCTGAATTAATGCATTCATTTGGTGTGTGTGTGATTTAGATTTTTAATGAAGCTTTAACAGTTGTTCAGTCATATCACTATGATGTCTGCAGTGTGGCAGTTTATAGTGATGTCTAGCACTGGGACATCATGCCGCAGACATGTAGCATGATGTCCCACACAGTCACATTATCCTGACACCAGGCCGACCTGTCCTGACACTAACCTCTTAATGCTGAGTACCAAGTGTGGCAGCTGTTAGTACCATTTTTATAAGTCTTTGGCATGACTCGGCTGGGGATCGAACCCACGACCTCCCGCATCCGAGGCAGACACTCTAACCACTAGGCCACTGGAGCAGTTGCATTCATTTGGAATTACTCGGCATATTTCAAAATTTTCTTTTTTTCTTATTAGTACAGATTTCAGTAATGGAGGCATTTTTCACTGATAATTGCTTCTGTGACCACTTATCCTACCGAGCCTGATGAGGTGTGATTAATTGTTAAGACTTTCTGCTTGTGGATTGTCTTATTGACATTGGATAATTGAACAAGCTTCATTTGTGTGATTTGCAATATTTGATTTAAATTTCTGTATTTTATGATACAAAATCTAAGGTAGTTTACAAAATTTTAATTTGTAAATAGAGTTCATTCAAAGAGTTGTTGATCAAGGCCTTGACATGTTTATTTATAGTATTGAAAATTTTCTTGTTAGATGTTATACATATTTTGTTTGAAGAAGCATTTATCACCCGTATGAACCAGTAACAAGTTTTCAATTAACTTATTGACTGTTAACATCCTAGAATGCTATTTAGATTACCTGTTATATCATGAACATTTAAAAGTGACTTTATGAGTCATTTTTTAGTTAGAATACTGACTTCTGTATGTTTTATGAAAACAATATCTGGAAATTGCCTGCTACATTTTAATTGATAAGTATATTATAGTGAAAAATTTTATTTCTGCATCTTTTGAAAGACCATGACTATAAATGACTTAGCAGGTTTCTTTGTTAGTTCTTTAGAAACATTTTGTTAAAGATTTGTTTCTATTATAAGAATGGCTCTTCACAGTTCTAGATACATAGTAGTCCTATCAGACAATATGAATGAGCTATTACTGTAACAATATGCTTCAGATCAGATTGCACATTTCAAAAGCTATTCATTAACATGTATAACATCATAGTCCAAAGAATAAGAATCATCTATTTTGGTAACTGTAAGAATGAAAAGAAGAAAAGCTTTGATCATGAATCTATAAATATAATTTTACTTCCATATATTTTTTTATTTTCCCCCTTAATTTTGTTGATGCTTTATAGAACTCATTCTTGATGTTACATGCTTATAGTCTGATATGTTTCAATCATTTTCAGTTAAGTGCTTATGATGACATAGAGATCAGTACAGCAATCAGAGTTTCCATTACAGACATTATGCAAATTTAGTATATGTAAATATCTTTATCACCTGCATATTTTTTAATTGCAAAGGTTTCTTGAATGCTTTTCCTGAAAAGAAAACTGAAACTACACATACATATTTATACTTGTGAAATAGTTTTAGCCATCCTTGTTTGCAAATGTATTTTGTTGTCTATAACTTCAGTTTTGATGTACAACATATAACATAAGTTTCTTCAGCATAATAATAATCACAATAATTACTTTTTGTTAAAATAATTTTACTATCATATTGCCAGTAAAGTGTACATTTTAATTATGTTGTTATAGGTTCTAAAAATAATTTCAGTATATATTGCACATTTGTTGTTTATTTCTTATTTTTTATAATTAATACTGTACCAGTTTTGAGTCTTGGATGCAAGGCTCAATTAGTTTTACAGGAATCCATGGATAAATTTGTTCCATCATTATCATAGCTAGATTGAAGAAATTATGGAAATAGTTTACCCAGAAAATGTACGATGGTAACAAAACTTGCGCTTACTCATAAAACAAAATAATTGTTGCATATCAAATAAGTTTGCATCCAAAACAAGATGGATTAGTTTTCTAACTTTTTACTAAATTGTATTAAAATTCTTTGATCTCACAGAGAGTAACTCTAGCAGTCTTACATCTTTTGTGCCAAAAGTATGTTTTAAAGGGTGCCAACTCATAGAGACAATCAGTTATTGTTTAACCCATAGATTGAACTTGAAAATAAGATTGCCGTGGTAATGATAGTCAATTTACAACCCATATATTTCACAATAAAAGAAAAATATGAAGGTTTGTTTAGTTGTTGAAATTAATTGTACACTAATAACCAGGAAAGAAAATTGTTTGATACCTGCAATATTTACTTGTATACCAGTAAAAAGAGAAAAGCAGCTTTGTAACATGTTGGTGTTGATAAGCAGTAACTTTTTCCTGCTGGCATAATTTTTTCTAACAAATTTGTCTTAAAATTGAGTTTTGATTCAAATCAATGAGTGTACAGTCTGGTCACATTTATGTGGTGGCTGCTCAGTGGAAATGGATCTATTCAGCATCAAGAATGGATATGATTTATTTTAAGTCATTGAAAATTAAACTTGTTGTTGCAGGTGTGAAGTCTTTAGGAATGTCTCCAGGAAACTGAATTCAGAATGTTTTTAAAGAAGAAGCATGTGATCTGTTTTGGGATTTACTTGTTTACATCCATTACATTTTGTCAGATTAATTGCATATTAATGTTGATACTGTGTTTATTCTTTCGGAACATTGTTATTATTTTATTTTATTATAGTTCTTTATTACACTTTTCAATGGTTTTCAAATTTCAACAAATAAGACTTGTTGAGCATGAAGAAAATAAAAGTAAAACAAGTGAAATCCAAACCTATTTATCTTACTGTTGTTTTTATCCATCATTTTTGGGGCAGTGATTGA
>JAECUM010031724.1:0-17225 GCA_016617855.1 Megalonaias nervosa
CTAGTAAATGGTTTACAGGGAAAGGTTCTGGCAATGAAGGAAGACTCTGTGACAGCTGATTTTGAAAATAATTTAGTTCACTTGGGAAGAGAAAATTTTACTGTTTACAGTACCATTGATTAAAAGATTGTAGCCATAAGGCATCAAATTCCATTCATTCTGTCTTTCCATTCACAAGGCATAAGGATTGACTTTACATAGAGTTGAAGTTGATACATCAAATATTTTTGCACCAGGTCAGTTAGATGTGGCAATGTGGAGGACCAGAAATAAAAAGGGACTAAGAATTATCAGTTTCAATCCAACTCCGTGATTCGACATAGTTCTTGCATTTACGAATTCTACAATTAAAGTTTTGCACAGTTTGATTCAAGTTTAGAATGCTGTAGACATTCTGTTTCTTTATTAGAGAACCTCAGTGTTGACTTTGATTATGAAACAGGTTCTGATTCTGATAATTCTGACTTTTCTGATGGAGAAATTTTAGAAGTTGTTGAAATGTTGTCCGTTAGGGACGACACGCTTGCTTCATGTAGTGACCAACATAGGTTAACCACAGATGACTCTGACATTTTAGACCATCATGCTGACCATACAAAAATGAAACAACTTATCCCAGATAATGCAATAACACCTGAGCAAATGAGATTAAAAGTAGCACTAACATAAATCTTCAAAAAGCCACTGCAAGAGTTGAATACATTTTTTGAGATATTGCACCAAAAAATGCAAAGTATCTTTAATAAAGTATAGAGGTCAGAAAACCCGATTCAAAGACATGGACTGAATCTTATTCTGAAGTTTACCGGTTTTCAGTGTCTCAGGAATGCATCCAAATTCTTGAACATTTCTTGAATTCTGTTCCAAATGATGATGCTTTTTCTGCATTTGGAAAGATTTTTGACAGAATTTGTGAAATTGTTTTGGACAAAAATACTACTGACATTTTCAGTACCAGACAAGTTGCACGTGCACCTTCCATACTTGTATCAGAGCCAGGACAAGGAAAATTAAGGTATATTGCAGGTAGATGTATTGCAAAAGAGCAGATACCATAATATGAAGAAAGGAAAGAACAGCTTGTACGGAAAGGAAAAAATTAACTTGGTCAGTCAATGTTTCTTACAAGTAAAAATGTTAGACCACGTGACAACTTCAGCTGTTGATTTGGAAAACAATAGCAAGAATAAACAGACCTTGCACGAGACACAAAGAAGACAGAATATCAACCATGGTCTAACTAACATCAAGGACTCTGTATTTGAATTTTTCTTACAAGTTGACAATACAAGGAGGCAGTATCAACATGTAGATGCATTACATTTGCATGGTGCATGGAGTTTACAGTATTGTAAGTCTAATACTTTAGTATGAGACACTGTTTGAATATTGGAAGTTGCTGTACATAAAGTTTGATCCCAGTATGAGTGTCATACAAGTGGACGATACCATGATTGCTGCATGCATCAGAGATCCACATGAAGATTTGATAGGTCGCTACAGTAGAATAGGTGACAGTCATTTCAGAAAAGATTTCCAGTCTTGGAAAATTGAAATCAAACAGTTTGAGAAAGAGAGTGGTCATGAAATCAAAGCACAAACATAGTAGTGATGTATTAGCTTTGGACATGAAATATATCTACGAAGATCAGTCAGAAAATAAACTGTATTCTCACTTAAAACTGAAATCACAGATTTATGATCTGAAGGCTGTAGTATTTACTAGCTTCTTGAAATCGGATCTGATTTTGTTATGTAAAGCCTATGGCATAGAAGCAGGAAATGTGGTCTAGTTAATAAACTATGTAATGTAATACCTGCTTTCAATGAAATGCCAATGCCATAGTTTTAGTACAGAATAATCCTGTTGTCAGTTCTTCGAAAGTTAGTAGTAATCAAGACACTTCCAGCTGTAGCAAACGTCACCCATGTACTAGAAAAAGAACTAGAGTGGGAAAAGGAAAATGGACAGGAAAGGGTAAAGGAAAAAGGAAAATGGAGAAATATGACAAAAGTAACACTGATAATTCAGTTTGCTCTGCATGTAAACGTCATTATGCAGAGGGTGAGTTGTGGATCCAGTGTGATTTGTGTGATGAATGGTTTGATTGGTTTTGTCAGGGCATAGATGAGGAATTATGGAGTAGCACAGAAAATGAAAAAATTTTCAACTTTCTGTACTAAATGATGTTAGAAAAAGAATCAATGCTATATCAGACTTCACATTTATAAATATGGCAATATTGTCATATTTTGTCATTGTGCTTTTGGACTTCGGTTACATACACTGAACTCACATGCACTTGTTTGTATCAGTAAAAAAAGGAAAACTAATGACAATTTGATCCTCCACTCTCAGTTGACATGTTAAGTGTGAGTTAGGGATGGTGTTATCATTAGTTTTCCCCTATTTAATTAAAATGTACTGTGTTTAGTTTGCATTATCCTAAAAGGTTTTTATTATTTTACAAGTTCAACATGTGCATCATAAATATTAAAGTTACTGTATGTGTTCTTGGTGGGATTATTTTTGGATTGCGTTTCTTTCACTCTTCAAACATATCCTGTTTTGCAGTCATGTGTTACAGCTGGATCTGTTTTTGCAAAGAACTTGTATATTTAACACTTATGAATATCGTTTCATCAAATCAAAAGAATAGAAAATATTTTTTGTTAAAAAGGGTGATGTACAGTTAACAATAATGCCAGTTTGGTTATAGTGTCAGATAGTAAAGGAAGATACCTGAAATCTCAGTCACACATTGTAGGCATCAATTCCAATACAATTACATAGGTTGACCAAAGCTGGAGAACTTCACATCAAGGCATTGATTTCCTCTCCGAGTCTTGAGGATCTTGTCAAAATATACAGTAATTTAATGAAATGATATTATTTTTGGCTTGGAACATGTGATGTAGCAAAAAACAGATGGCAACTCATTCTTCTTTGGCTCATAACCATTTCAGATTTTTATCAAAGTGCAATAAAAGTATTGGCTACTAAAGCTTTTTGGAAAGTATCCCCAAATTAAATTTGGCCTCCTTAAAATTTCTCGTATGTTTAACACATTTATTTATTGGACCTAGTGAGAATATCGAAAAGGAAAAGATTGTTCAAAAAGTGAGATGAAACTGCATTGAGTTGGTATTCATTCAGTTTCAATCTACTATTGAATGACATACATCCAAATCCAATAGTGGCAAGATATTGGCTACGTAGGATTTTGGAATGCTGTTACAATCATTGATAGTGTACAAAGATTTTGCCATTCCTATTTCCAAAGTTTCTTGGCTTTTGTCATATTATTCTTTATATGGCAGACCTTCTTGATTCAGACCTCTTTTCAATGAGACAAAATGTTGTATGCCTTAAATATTGTTTTGCACTTAAGTTTCTTATATCTTGTACCCGTTTTAATTCATAGCAGATTAGTCCTTATTTAATTTGAAATCCTGCATCAGAGTATATAATGGTGATTGTAAGGATTGTCTTATCTCACACCTATAAAACTAATCAGGAATAATTCAGCCTTTCGCAACTCGCTGATTTTTTTAAATACCACACCTCGTAACGAAAGCCTAATTGATACTGGTTGAATCCACTTTAGCTATAACTCGTCAGAGGAAAATCGTTTGTTGTGTCTTATTCTGTCAGTTTGCTCAAACCATGGATTTTGGTAATATTAATGTTGCTTCAACATTAACCTCCCAAATTTGGGTTTTGTATATTAAAGCTCAGTGTTCAAGTTTCTATTTTAATTTGTAATTAAATAAAAGGATGGCTTCACAAAAATGTAGCCTCCTGTTGTCAATTTTTGTCTTTATTCCTTATACATAATTTGAGCATGCTAATTACTTTTGCTGTCCTTACCACCATTATAACCTCACTACTGTATTCCATATTGAATAGGGCAAGGTTGCCTGACTCCTACATTTCTTTATAGCATCTTCTCATACATTTTACAAGAAAAGATTGTATAATGTTTTACAAATATTAACAATTGCACATGGACAGAGAATAGAAGAATGACATTACCTTGCAAAAGTAACAATACAGCATTGCATGGTAAATGATCAAGATTAAATGCGATTGAGAAAGAAAAAGATTACAGAAGTGGTACAAAAACAGATGGACATATCTCTCCCATTTGTGAAGTAGGTTGTCAGAATGATACTCACTGTCTCTGTCACAAGCTACAAATATTTCTACTCCTACCGCACTATCTCAGGCAAATAACAAAAACACAGATATATTTTCCAATGAATTTGTCTTATTTGGGTATGACATATTTAAATGACAAGATAGTAGCCAGTAGCATGATGAATGACTACATATTGTGAACATGAAGTTTAAAATCAGTTTTCCCACGCCATATATTTTTGTAATATTAATGTTGTCCTACATTAACCTCCCACATTAGTATTTTGTAGATTACAGCTCAGTGTCTTATGATTATTTTCTTTGTAAATAATTAAGAAGATGGCATCACGAAGATGTAGCCTTTTGCGTCAATTTCTGTCTTGATCAGCAGCAGGGCGGGTGAACCCTACAACTTTTTTCCTGACCTTATTTTACAAAAATAAAGGTTCCTACAGGGGCTGAAAAATAATGTCAATAACGCTAAACCGAACCTCCTAACATTTATTATTACCATATAGTTTGAAAAAACGGATAATAAATCGTTTTAGGTTAGCTCATTTTTGGTATTTTATTTTTGACTTTTTTGTTTTTTTATTTTTATAATGCGTTTAGTTTACTTACTGGGTCACTCAATTTTTGTCGTTTTTCACCCACCCTGCTGCTATCGTTAATTAACCAAAGATTTTATCCAGACCTATACGATATCTGGATCTTGGATCATGTAAATTTATTGTAATAAATCCAAACGGAACAGCTTGTGCTTGAGCAAAAAAGTTTTTGAACCTCATCATATCCATATCCCCTGAACACCAAGTATGATAAATATTCTGTAAAGTATAATTATCTACTCCATTAAACATTACTAAAATATTGCAGTTGTCAGATCACTTTAGGTATTTGTGTATAACGCTGAGTGACGTATATAACATCTGTATTCTTGTGTCTACCTCTGGAAAATATTCTAGCTGGATTTGATTGTCTGTCCAGCATAACGTCATCGTACACCACTAATTTATTAATAAATCCATCTAGGTCATCTACAGATGGGGCCTCATCAATATCGGTAATAAAGTCAACAACATCATTACCGTTTTCATTCAGCAATTTTGCATTTTCATTAAAATCTTTGAGTACTTCGTAACAGTGTTGATCATCTACAGATGGTGCTACTAAATACAGTTTACTCCATTTTAACTACCTCATTATTAAATTTAGTAATAGTTGTGTTTTACCCGATCCAGATGGACCTATTATAATCATTCTTATCGAATTTGGTAATGCTGGGTGATGTTTTACTGGTTCCTGTTTTCGTGTCGCCGAAAAGTCAATTATATCCATATAGTAAATAATATGAGTCTATATTGTGTTCGGTGTAGAGCGTCTACACCCACTGCTGAATTAACTACAATAACAACGAAGAATAAACGACGTGCTCTGACGGGCAAATGCGTTAAATGTGGCACGAAGAAATGCAAATTTGTCAAAACAAAGACAGGTGGAGATATTGCCGCTTTATTAGGAAAATTACCAGGAACTCCATGGGCTAAATACCCCGGTGAGAAACATCTTCCTGGATATAATTATTGCGGTCCCGGAACTCGACTTGATATCCGACTTGATGATCAAGATCAACCAAGATCAGGAGAGTATCCAATAAATAAGATTGATAAAGCGTGTCATGTTCATGATGTTGCGTATAAAAGTAAAGATTACAACAAAGGCATCTTGCAGATGTAAAATTGATTCATGCATTAAATTCTATACCCAATAAATCTGTCAGAGAAAAACTCGCTAGTTTTCTAGTAAAATCTGCCATGAAAGGTAAAATAATGTTAGGGGCTGGTAATTAATTATATAAATATTATAATGGAATCTATTTATTATAGCCCAAGAGGATATTGGAGAGGCAGATCAGCTATTAGTAAACTTGCTGAAGTAGCAAAAGTTTCACGTTCTGTTGCTGCAGCGTGGTTAGCACGACAGGCAATATGGCAAATTTATCTACCACCACATAAAAAAATTCAGTATGCACATTTAGATGTCAGCGTCTCTAATGAGGTTCATCAAGCAGATATTTTATTTTTACCACACGATACCATTAAAATTGGTAAACGTCAATCACACACGTACAAATACGCATTAACTGTCATTGACGTTGCAAGTAGATATAAAGAAGCTGAACCATTATCAACAAAGACAGCATCTGAAGTTGCATCTGCGTTTGAACGAATTTATCAGCGAGGACCTCTGCGATGGCCACAGTTATTACAGGTTGATCCTGGCAAAGAATTTCTTGGTGCAGTAATATCGTTGATGAAGAAACATAACGTTAAAATCAGACGAGGACATACTGAAATTCATCGTGATCAGGCAATTGTTGAACGATTTAATCGAACACTTGCCGAGCGGTTATTTGGATACTAATATGCAAAGGAAATATCCACTGACTTTAAGTCCAGTGAGAGATCTCGTGAATGGGTTGCAAGGTTACCAAGTGTGATAGCTGCGTTAAATAACGAAATTACTCGTTCAACTTCCATGAAACCTTCTAATGCGATTACAAAAAAATATATACCCCGTAGCAATGGCTACGGACAACAACCTCAACCAGTATTAGGTAATGTAACCGTAAGATATTTATATGAACCTGGCGAACTTGAAGGTGGTAGAAAAAGGGCAACCGATCCTATATGGAGTGTGACTACACATACAATTTCTAGTGTGTTTAGATCCACTGGTAGACCTCCAATCTACAGACTGGATTCTACTGCTCCTCAACGTGGATTTGTGCGTGAGCAATTACAAGTAATTCCTAAAGACACACAATTACCACCACATGCAATTACATAACCAGAACCTCTACGTCGATTGCATTCAAGACGGGTCAGCATCACATTATCACGTGTATGACCAAGATCACTATTAATTCTGTCTACGGTAAATTGTCTTGGATTATTATTCGAATATTGCCATAACATATTACAGTTACAGCTTGCACAATGATTATTCTGTCGTTGTTTTAGTGTTATAATAAATTCAGTACCAATATCAAAGTCACGATTATTTTTTTTTTTTCTCACATTGCTTATAACCAGATAGTTTTTTTCTTATTACGTCATTATTAACAGTTTGATTATTATTTTCTGTAAAATTCATAATAACCCTATGTAGTTGAGATATTCTTCTAACTCGAGAAACTGCGAGATAGACTAAATTTGACCATTGGATCCGATCATCTATAATCCAGATATTTGTATCAGAAATAGTTAACCCCTGTGACGAGTGAATCGTTATAGCGTATCCAAACGTCCACGGTGATTTATTCATCTTCAGCGCATTCTCAACAACATTAATATCAACTAAAATAATATCATTTAAGACAAGATTCTGTATTCCACCACCAGGAATTTCAACATCAATATTCTGTCGTCGAGTATCTGCTGGGCGATAACACAAAGGTACAGGTAGATCTGAAAACTTTTCTTTATTTAACAGAAATAATTTATCCTGTAGTTCATCACGAACTATCTTTCTACTTGCAACTATTATATCAGCAGGATTCCATAAATTTAGAAAATCATTCATAGAAGTCTCTGGAATTACTCCTCGCATTATTTCACATTGTATTTTATCCGGCTGTAGTCTGATTAACCTTTTAAACTCCTTCAGCGGTTCATCAATAGCTCTATGGTCATCATTTATTTCCTCGTAATAATCTACGTTATTCTTCAGCCATTCATGTGGAGACTGACCAATAAAGGGTGGTGGTTGACCATGATCACCACACATTATTACAGCAGTATTCTTTGTTAATAACCAATCAGGAAATGTTTTTAATATTTCTAACGACACCGTGTCTACCTCGTCCCATATAATATATTTAGGTATATATTTCTCACCCATTCGCTCAGGAGTCCATGTATCTCCGCACCATCTAAAGAAACTATGGTATGTACATGATTTTACTCCTCGTTCTTTTATTTCCCTGGCTAATTTATGTGTCGGTGTCAAAACAATTATATCTGAATTATTATTCATGAATAATTTAATCACACGTGTTGTTTTACCTGAACCACCGCATCCGTTAAGATAAACAGTCTTATGTCTAGCCACAGGATCATATACAGATGGTGCTGATGACTTTGATACTTGATTATTATTTTTGTAATATATTTCCTTAATTTCAACGTCAGCAGATTCAGAATAACTAAGTATATTTTCTTGTTTTATTCTCCATGATCCACATTCACCATTACCAAGTAGCGGTTTTAACAAATCTGTATATTTTTTATTTATATAAAACGAATCCGTTGCTACTCTGACAGCATCACGAGGAAATCTATTTATCATAGACAGTAGATTTATAGAAACATATGCCAACATCGATGATCTTAAATGAGTAAATTGCGGTGAGTCACCATCAATATAGCTCACAACTGTACCTAGTTTGTTTCCGTCTGATAAATAAGAATTTCTCCGATTTATAAATGTTTTTTTTTTTTTCGTTGTATCAGCGATTATAAAATCGAGTTCAGCATCGTCCATAATCAATCTTGTACAGTGTCTTTTATGATCATATGCTCTTCCTTGAGTAAATTTACCAATTATCTTTCTACCGAGATCTTTTGCAAGTTTTTCATCGTGCTCGTCCCTGCATTTACGGTCATCTTCGTTGAGATTAGGAAATTCTTTCCTGGCATCATCGATATTAAATCTATTTGGTTCTGGTAACCAAACTTGCTTTTGTAACCGATACGATATAATTGCTTCATTTACTTTTAATGATATCAATATTTTATTATCAAGCATATATTGCAATAGTACTATTGGAACCCAACATTTTTCTGAAAAATGTCTTCCAAACCATGCATAAGTAATCGGATGGAGATTTTCTGTAAACTCAAATGATTCTATATATGCGAATCCGGTTAAGTCAAAATCTGGTAAATGTCCATTTCTCGCAATTCTGGTCATCTCATGTGATGGATGTCCAAATCTCTTAAAGTATTCAGAATATTCTCCGTATCCAAGGAAACTCCCAGGATAACACGCTACCATATCGACGGAGATAACGTCATTATACTTATATTTAGTATTCCACAATCCTCCGTGTCCATATTCTATGCAGCTTTTATGGATATCTTCAAGAAATTCCGATCGTGTTGGTTTCCATAAATTTTTCTCCTGAGCGAAATGAGCCGCTACAGATGGAACTGTAAAACAATTATTTAATAATTGTTTAACTTTGACATCGTCTGAAGTATGTTTCAGCGCAAGATGTTCCATTTCTACATTAAGATATTCTGTACGGTAAATATCACCATTAGGCCGTACAAACTGATCGTAATAATCATATTCTGAACTTTGAAATAACCAAACAGATACAGGGTCACTTTTACTGATATTTTTTTATAAAATCAAATATATGACCATCATAAAATTTAACCGTTCTGTCTCGTGGAAATATTGTTACTGCTGAGGTCCATGCATGCGAATTATGATCAATAATATCTATCGGAGCTCCATTTGTTTTAATGTATTTTGGTTTATATAAAATCTCTCCGGTTAACGTCTTCACTGTTATTGGAACTCTTAATTTCTTTTCTAGATCAGCAACATCTCTGATAGATGCTCCAGTATCTTTAACTGATTCTGCCCACGTATTTATTTTTTTACGTCGTAAATCTGTTAAACCATTACCACGTATCGCGTTTATGAAATGTTCTGTAACTCGTTCAGCTACACAGTTTATTCTTGACTCTGACAGTCTCATCGGCTTGAGATTCCCGACGTCAGGTTTATTATTCAGCGGATATATTGCATATATAACTGCAGTAATTGGATATCCCTGTTCATAATATGGTTTGTCAATACCGGTTAGTATTCCGGGTTTAGATTTATTACTCAAAAGAACAATATTATTTCCTGACTGTATGCTTACTGGATCACGCTTGTCACGAATAATCCAAGTTTCTTCTTCTGTATTTACAATAAATTTTATTAAAATAAAATATTTTTGATCATCAAGGTGATTAATAATTGCTTTTCCTCGTTTGTCATTCATTATAGTATCTACAATATTTCCGATTCTGAATGTTGACCATACATGAGCAGCATCATTATTACGAAATTCCCTCTTGGCTTCACGGATACGTTCGGTTATATCCTCATTTGTTAAAGTTAGATCTTGCATCGAAGTACTAAATTTATGTTCTGATAGTCTGTCAAGATCAAATCTAGCTCTTTTAGGTTCAATTGCAGATAATTCGTTCATATAATTAAGACAAATATTTAAATTAACATTTTAGTATATATATAATGATTGAAACAAAGAACAAATGTGCTTGGCTTAAAATTGGATATACTTCTCCTTGTAATAAATCGTGCGTGAACAAATACTGCGGAAATCATGCGCAAAGTATCAAAAATGGAAGTACAGGACCAATACCATGTGTGCAATGTGGTGTTGGAGTCAGAGGAAAAACTCAATTGTGTTTTAAATGTGGCGGAAAAAAATACAGGGAATTAAAACGATATTATGACCAAAAAAAAAAAAAAAAATACATCGTCAGGTAAATCTCCTATACAAACAGTAGAAGATTATCTGGTCAGATTTCAAAACAATGATTTAGACAAATAATATTATTATATAAAATGAATCAGACAAATAATGATTTAAACAAATGTAATTTATATATAATGAATCAAACAAATCAGACCCACGATGATGATATTGACAAAAACTTTATAAGAGAATTAAGAAAAGAAGCATTTTGTAATAAACACGAATTTGTTAAACATCCAGTATATACAAATTATGAAGCATCCCGAGATGGTGTAATCAGAAACCGTAGATTAAAGAAACCAGTCGGTAGTCTTAATAATCATGGTTATTTTGGATTTACTGCTGGGAGAAAATATTATCGATCTCATATATTCATATTCGAATGTTTTCGTGGAGTAGTTAAAAATGGACTCGTAATTGATCACATTGATCGAGATCCCCAGAATAATAATCTATCTAACCTGCAAGCTATTATACAAAGTCAGAATTCTGCACGTGGAATTACTGGAAAATGTAAAGAATTTAAAAAGAGAGCTATTAAATCCATAAATACAGAAACAGACCAAGAAATAACTTTTCCATCAATGTATGCGGCTGCAAAATAATTTAGCATATATCCACGATCGGTACAATATGTAGCTGATCATATACAAAAATCTGCATATTCAATAAAATATGATCAGCCGATAATATTTGAATATATCTAACTCTGTACTCTTGATAAATAAATATTTTTTTTACTGTATATAGTTCGACTCTATATTTTGCCATGGGTACCTTCATTGTCGCTCTCAGTGTCACTCTCATTTTTGACAGAATCAAATAACATAATTTTTCTTAATTGCATTACACGATTGTCCACAATCTTCTTTTTCTCGTATTCACGAGATAGTTCGGATCTGATATTTTCGATTGAACGTGCAAGAGGCGCAAATAGCTTTACCTGTTTTTCATTTACCATTGCCAAGGATTCTAACATAGACTGATAGATTAATTTTACGAATTTATAATTGGATGGTAATGTGTATTTATTTTCAAATTTTCGTTGTTTTAATATTTCATAATCGCATAATATTTTTTCAGGATCGAGATTATCAGAGAGACTTATTCCGTTATGTTTTAATTTTTTATTAGCAGAAATAATATCATTAATGTTTTCTTGGTTCATTATATACATATATATAAATATTTCTTTAAAATAAAAAATAATTGACATTCAAGTTTTTAACTTTGACTTTTTACCTTGGTGTTTGGCCTTTCAAGTTTTAAAGTTGACTGACTTTGTGTTAACTGACTTGGTCTTTATATAATTATTATTATTATTATTATTAAAAATATCAAAAATAATCAGTAGCATCCTAAGCGGTTACCCGTCACTTGTCACTGATAGCCTTTGTGTCGTTCATGGAGTCCTTTTTTTGCATGATGATGTCTTTCTTATGACCGTTATTGGCACCCCATGTTCTGTTTCTATTGGCTAACATTCTTTCTGAATGTTTCCTTGTTGGGGTCTTTCAAATGAGGTAGAGAGTTCAGGCATGCTACTGATTATTTTAGGGGGTACCTTGCATAGACACATTCCCCAGCGAATTCCTAATCGAAACGAAATATTACAAATTCAGAGGACTGTCTAGGCATTGCGGTTTCATATAACCCCTCACCAAATCAAACCCCGGGGTAAGTGCAAAATGCACTCACCACGTGGCGTGACGTGGTGAGGGGTTCATGAAACCTCGGGGCGGTGCCCCCCAATCTTAATAAAATTGGCAACCCTTGGACCATATACCCACCCCCGCGGCCATGGGAATCGAACGACAGACCTTCAGCACCAGAATCCAAATATTCTTGCACTGAGCTATGACATTCGGTTGAATATATATGTTCAAGAAATTATTATATAGTATATGACTAACACGAGAGAGTATTACATTTTCTAAATAAATCAATAAATTTATGATTTTACTAAAATATATTACCACTCGTGTATATAAACGAAATAATTTAAAATTACAGACACAGGTAGTATATATGCAGTCTGAGTCATACGTCAGCCAAGCCCACACAAAATCGATAAAGTACATCCTGTTCCAGTACGGCCTTATATACATATATTTTTCGTTTTAAGGTTTTAAAATTGCTATCAGAATACAACACTGTTCACATTATAGGGCAGGAATATATCAAACAGGTTGGTTTTTAACAAGCCTGTAAGGATTAACAGACAGACGGACTATACGCTTCGTTCGATTAGGCTAATATACACGTATATACAACTGGGTTTGTACAGGTAACGACGTAGTAGTAAGGGAAATAATCGTTTAATTTACTCTGCAGAGAGAGATAGCAGCGTTATCTCGCTTTGTACAACGCAAAGTATTTTATTATTCAAAACATATATTATTGTAAAAATAAATTTTAGAATCAGATTATTTTTTTTCCCCTGATTATTTACTCAGACGTTCTACGAGCGTATATACAAATTAATATTAAGTGATTCTTGTCTTAGATCCAAAATGTATCCTGTCTGGTCAGTAAGTTTGAAATTTATTCTTGACAATAATGGATTATATACACGTAGATAAACTGGATTAATTGGCTCAGATACAATTAACCACCCGGGCGGTACTTGAGGTGTAAATGCATATAATATATACCCCTGTTGGGTCTGGTTAGACTTTGAAAGATCTACTTGATAGCTGTCATCAATTACGTCACATACTAGATTGACCGCGATCGTTGATGTTATATTAACAATACCAGGTGAGATATGGCGGCCTCCACCATGTGGATCATTATTATATTTAAGAATGGTTGATGACGGGGTTATTTTTCTCCATGATTCAATTATTCCGGGAAAATATTCATCGATATTAATAAAATTAGGAATTTTTACTTCACGTAAAAGATTATTTACTATTGTTTTTTTTAGCATTATCAGGGACAATCGTTGATTCAAGATAATAATATACATTTCTAGTTAGAATATGTTTAAGATAATTAAAATCATACAATATTAGATTTAAGTGTGGAATTCCTTCAAGGATAATTTCTTTTGTGTCGTTGCTGTAATGTTGTATTATGTTAGTAATATGATTTTTAATAACATTGAAAAAATAATTCAATTCATCATTCATCGCTTTATATACAGCGGTGATAGGTATTTTACTAAAAAGCCATTCTGGAGGTCCCTCTGTGTAAATTTCTTTCAAATCAGGAATACTTTCAGCGTTATTAATAAAAAATTTATTGACGGTCCATGGGAACATTTTTCTGTAATCGGGAATTTTTATAAATCTTTTTTCCGTCGTGAGAAATTCGTTTTTGGTTGGTTCTGGTGGTCCTTGATAAACCGGTGGCACTTCAGGCCATCCTAATACTGATCTAATCGAACTTTGATAAATATCTACAGAATAATCAGGGAATTTATTTCAATAACCGCTGATAATGTTGGTTCGTGAACAGTATTCTTCTGTATTTACAATAACTTTTATTAAAATAAAATATTTTTGATCATCAAGGTGATTAATAATTGCTTTTTCTCGTTTGTCATTCATTATAGTATCTACAATATTTCCGATTCTGAATGTTGACCATACGTGAGCAGCATAATAATTGCTATTTTTGATTCTTTTCCTGTAATAGATGTAATTCTGTGTTGGAACTCATCATTAATCTGCTCTATTTGATAACTGCCCGTTGGAATAGCAACTACTTGCCAATCAGGTGTTCCATCAGGCTTATTCTTAATAGCGAATACTAATGAATTATTTGGCTGTAGTCCACCAAATGGTTTTGATCTAATATTTGGCCAGCTATATTAAACTCGCAATTGTGTTAATGCCATTTCCTTTGCAGGAATTGATGTTGGAAAATTGACACTAAATTCAGGATTGGTCGAACTTAACGATATCGTAGTAGTTTTTGACGGAGTTATATTAGTGACGATCTGCTGAAGTAGCTCCCTGTCGGTCATTATTATTATCGTTGTTATTTAATTCGTTAAAATCATTAGCGATCACCTTAAATGCGTCGTCGTAGGTTTTCATCATCATCGCGAATTCAGTATCGGATATTTCACCATCACTAACACACGAAGAAATATACAAAGACAGTTTAGAGCATGCCTCTGCCACTGTATGTAATTTAATCATATAATCGTGCAATTTAGCATTTGTACAAGTATCTAT
This sequence comes from Megalonaias nervosa, assembly GCA_016617855.1. NCBI lineage: Eukaryota > Metazoa > Mollusca > Bivalvia > Unionida > Unionidae > Megalonaias > Megalonaias nervosa. The sequence continues at coordinate 14,894 of JAECUM010031724.1, forward strand.
CTTTTTAGCTATAATACCGAGAACTCCAGCAATAGTCGTTGATGCCGAAACAATGATGGTTATAACAGCAGGTGCTGTCATCGTCAATGTTGATAATAATAATCCTGTTCCAGCAATAACAGCAGAAACCGAGTAAACAACTACATCAATAACAACTAAACGCCTTTTGTATTTTTTTATTTTCGTGTTATAAAAGACGATAAAATCCTTTAGTTTAGTCAGACGTTCACATACCTGATTGCATCTGTAACGTTGAACGTCGATACGAGGCTGATGTTGATCCATTATTGTTATATTAAGTGACTAATTGTGGTGTTTCAGCTACAAATTCCAGGCACCACCAGTAACGTCTCGGAGATATTTCCGTTGATATTAAGGCAAAGATTTCTTTGATGTTCTTGGTTAGCACCACCAATAGAGGATTATGATATACATTCGGTGATAATGAAGTTGCCGCAGTAATTTCCAAACCGTACATAGATAACCTGTATAACACAGTTACTTCTGCGGTATGTTCGATTGTGTTATTTTGTGGTGTCCATGTTGATGAGCCTGATGCTACTTTATATACGATATTTTTAATTTGTCCGTGTGGAATTTTAATCAGATTAGTTTTTTGAACAATACTAGGTATTCCACTGACAATATCATTGAGTTTCATGTTAACGTCGGCTAGTTTTATGTCAACGGTTGGTTGTTCCCCAAAAAATCTTTAATGGTTTTGTTTATATTTCTACGAAAATTTAAAAACGTTTCTACATGTCTAGAAAAAGTATTACTGAGTGTAGTTATTTCGGCATTGATTATTTTTAGAGGAATTTCCTTATCATCGATGTATTTCTTCGTCGCAGCATCAAAATGTAATTCCGGTGTTCTAAGATTATTAATACCGTTATTATTCATATTAAGAAATGCACGCATTATACCGCCGTTGACTAATACATACTTAGATTCTTGATCATCGACATATTTCTTTGTTGCAGCGTCTGTATCTGCGACTGGGTTTCCAAGGTCTATAATTTTATTTTGATTCATAATAATGTTAACCGTGAACAAATCACCAGCTTTCTGATTATAATCGCTGACTGACGTACCGGAATCTTGTATTTTACCCTGATCAGTAAAAGTAACTATATTATTAACAACCGCATTAGGAACTCGTATAAGTACATCTGGCAGTTGTATATTACTAGTTTTTAATCGTCCTTCCTTATCCTGAAAAACAATTACTTCATTTTGATCCACACTGGTTATGTTTAATAAATCATCAATGTCATTTCTGAGCTGATCGAGAGTTGCGTATTTAGATAAATCAGCTTGCTGCTGAGCTTTACCACGAGAAGATCTTCCGTAAATATCCACCATTATATTTACTAATGTCTGTTTAAATGTGACAACGTAGTATATTCATGTACAACTTTATGAGGTGGTTCTGTTGATTTTGATACAGCATCAAGTACGTTAAGTACTTCTCGACCACATATTGGTGGATCAGTTAATGTTTGTGTTGGTAACGTTAAATACCATATTGGAGTACTTTGATCACCGCTAATATACTTTATGAATTCTTTTGGTGGAGCTAGTCCATATGAATCAAAATAAATAATTCCACGTGGATCAATTGCATACCCAACCGAATGTGTGCCTGGGCCAGAGTTTTTGTCGAGATTAATAATACCGGTTTCAATATTGTTTGGGGTTTTTTTGGTAATTGATCACGCATAAAAACACCTCTGAAATTTTTTATTTTTAATTTTTTAGCAGCATCTAGTAAATCAAAATTGGACATAGGAGATATTAGTAAACTGTCCCTGGTAATCTTAGGCCTTTTCCGTACCAGGAATGTGGAGTCCCTGGTAATCTGAGACCACGACCGTATGCTGGGCCTGATAATCTTAGACGGCCCGGCTGTGGTACGTTTGGTGCTCTTAGACGTCTTCCGTGTTGTTTTTGTCGTGATCTTTCTTTTGAGCTTTCTGCGTGTATGATTCCCTGTCCGGTTGCTTTCTTTAATGCCATTCCAGCAGCGGTTCCAACAGCGCCTAATGCAGCTGCTTTTGCAACAGCTGGGGCTGCAGCGGCTATTAATGCTGATATAGCTGCAAGAAGTGGAAATATACCACGCGTCTTAACGATGTCTTTAATGGCACCCGCAGAAAGATTAAGTTTTATACCTTTATTTGATTTTTTGGCTTCATTGAAATGCCTGAGCTGACGTTCTGTAAGAGATAATTTATTTGAACCGCTCATCTGCTCTTTCTTTAGCGATAGTTTTAATCCACAGTCATTTTTTGATGCTGATTGTATCCTTTTAATCTGACCAGTAGTCAGA
>JAECUM010031725.1:0-25071 GCA_016617855.1 Megalonaias nervosa
GAGGACACCTAAGGTTCATCTGTAACATATTCCTGCATTTGACGATCCATGTAGCACAATAATGGCAGACTGTGTCGGTTCATTACCTAAGACCAAATCAGGCAACCAATACTTGTTAACAATAATATGATTGCGCGCAAGATTCCCAGAGGCACTACCTTGCAGGAATATCAAACCTAAAACGATAGTAACTGCTTTGTTAAAGTTTTCTACATAATTTCACAAATCTGTCCAAACTATTTAATGATCAGATTTTATGTATAGCGTTATCCAGCAAGCTAGGCATGGATTAGTTATCCAGAACTTCATTTAAACCTTCTACCTATCACATTGAAAGTCATGATGTTTTAGAAAGATTTCATTAAACTTTGAAAATGTGATTTGGTCATATTAAATTGATTTTAAAAAAGATTGGGACGAACGTTTTCCTTTACTGTTGTTAGGGAATGAGTCTAAGAATAAGGATATAGTCCTTCTGACTTACATTTTGGAAATACTATTCGTGGACTATTGAAGCTATTAGAAGAGAAACTTCTTGCAACTAAAGATTCAGAAATCAATCTTCTTGACTATGTATATGATTTTAAAAATAAGTTGTCTAAGGTTTGTGAAGTAGCAAGAATTAATAATTGTACTCAATCAGACATGAAACTAAAGTACAACAAAAATACATAGGAAAGGAATTTTCAGCCTGGTGATAGAGTTCTGGCACTTTTGCGTATACCTCACAAACCTCTTCAAACTAGGAACTATGGTCCATATACAGTTGAAAAGAAGGTATGTGACTTAAATTATAACATAAACACACCTGGGAGGCAAAATAATTAACTTTGCCATATGATTATGTTAAAGGAATATGTTTTTAGAGAGAGCCCTTTCAGTCATGTAGTAAATTTAGTTGTATCTGTCCCGCGCTGTGAGGAATTAAATCAATCTCGATTGAATTACTACTTCTACTACTACCACTCCTACTACTACTACTACTACTACTACTACTACTTACTACTACTACTACTACTACTACTACTACTAATAATAATAATAATAATAATAATAATAATGATAATAATGATAATAATAAGAATAGCAATAACAATAATAATACTGATAATAATAATAATACAAACTTTATTTAGAGAAGATAACAAAGTTAGTTACAGAACTGATCTACCTTGAGGCTTTCTAGCTGCTATGTACAATATGTACATTATGTATTACGATGTAATAAATTTGGCGTAACACTAAAAAATTAAGTGATTCTAAAACTCAGAGTATCAAGCCTGAAACAAGCACAGGCATATGTGAACACACGAACATATTTAAAATATAAAATAACATCTTGCATTGAAAATTTTAACTGTCAAAGCTCGGAAAGCAGGCGGTATTTATATTACTAGTCAAACTGTTCAATTGTCTTAAGATTTCATCTGTTACGTATATGTAATTAAACTGCTTGTGTGTTAGTTTTAAAATTCTTTTTTATTTTATTTTTGTTTCATTACATTTTTTTGTAATGATTATTGAAAGGATTCGAAATTCTTTTTCACTAATTCGATATTTTCTTTTACTAAATGTTATTTATCTAAGACGTAAAACGTGCTACATGAGACTTATTTTTAGTTAACCTAGTTCGTCTTAGGTTGGGAAAGTTTGTAAACAGGCAGTTAAAATGATTTATCAGTATCAGGGCCATACTTTGATTGCGTGATCACTATGTGTAAACATTGTTTCTTTGCTATTGGTTCTTAAGTGGGGATACACTGGCGTACGTGATAGATTTCTTGTAGTAAGAGACCACATGACTCATCTCGCGAGACTTGAAATGATGTTTTGGGGGTTTAAATACGCATTCTTAATATCCTTCTGGAAAAGTCGTTTTAACATCTTAAAGGAACAAGGTGTTATTTTTATTTGTTGCCAGATTGTTTGTTTTTCATCTGATTTTTGGATTTAATAATTTATTCTCCTGGAAACTAAACAAGTTGACTTTCTTATAAAAAGCTCTGAAAGATATTCATGGAAATTTATTCTGGAATTATTCGGAAACGAAAACTGTGATTCAATTGAGGAATTGTTGATATTCGTACATTGGACCACATCTGACGTCATCATCTTCCATATTTGTACGTCGTCGAGATTCGAACCTGGATTCTAATAGAACTATTTAGTGATAGGACTTGTGTTTTCATTCTTAGGATAAAAGTTTGGATTATATTCACAAACTGTAAGTCCTATTTACCAATTTTTACATTGTTTTCTAGGGAAATAGATTATCTTGTTAAAATATACAAAGCTTGTTGGCTTTCACTCTTTTCTTTGTTACTGAGTACGAGCCCTTGTCACGTAACACATCCATTGGAGACATTGAATATGAAAAGGAGAAATGCCTGGCATATGTTATTGGGAATGTTCTTCCATATACTGGAACAGTGTATTTTAATCTTTTCTTAAACAATTCCTTCTTTGGTCATGGTTCAATGTAATTTTTATTTTTAACGCATATTAAATTTGGAGTACCATTAGCATCTCTTGGGTGAATGATATTGCTTATGAAGACAGAAATGGCTTTCCCGGACAATTTATGCATAAATTTTGCCTTTCTAGAAAATACTCTTTCATGTATTGTTAATATTTTTATACTATTCATTGAGTCCTAGAAATTGAGTATATATTGATCGAGAATTAAATGGCATGACCTCTATTGGAGTCTTAAAAGTTTTGCTATGCTTGAGTTAGAGGTACTAGCCCAAATTACATTACAATAGTCCAGACATGGTTGGATATAACTTTTATAAAAGATTACCCTGTACTTAAATGGAATATCTGTTTTGATTTCCCTCAATGGACAAGATAAGATTTAACCTTTTATGAAACATGGTTAATGTGAATGGACCAAGTAAGACACTTTCGTCTTTCAGGCATTTGGCGTCACGCTTTCAGTTTGTATCAAATTTCGTTTGTCGTTACTTCCCGTACTTCTCATCAAACCATTGTTTCTGTGATTTTCGAAGCCTATTGTCTTCAAAAAGTGAAGTTAGTGCATCACTGATTCACATTGAACTTCTCTTTAAATATAAAATATAAATTTCCCAATAGTGAGACATTGTATGGCATGATCTTCTAATTGATAGGCTGTATAGAGCCTTTGGTGCTAATTTTATTGCCCGTCCCTGCGTTCCTTGCTTGTTGACCTTGTTTTCAGCCATTCTTAACTTTTCAACTGTCGGTGCTGTAACAGAAAAGACAACTTTGAGTCGATGGTGATTTGTTTTCTTACTTTGGTCTTATCTTGTTGGCCAAGTTCACATTCAGATTTAAAATCAATCAAAACTCTGAGAGATATTAATGACTACATTCTCAAATGGTACAAGTCAGCTTTTCGGATGAAATAATATAAAGCGGATTCAGCTGATGCGCACGACATGACTATTCATGAGGTTCAGCTGAATAGTCAATTTACTACTTCTGCATCGATGAGTAAAGTCTACATGTATGCTAAACTCTATCAAGTGCGATGACCAATTTATCTTTAAAAGATAGTCTGAGTTGGGAAGTCGTGTACTGTTTCGAGAAAACATTTGCCTTCTTGCAGTATAAGACGAAATCAGAACATCGTTTTAATTATAGGTACATCATGTTTTGCGCGTAGTTCCAAAGAAAGACTCAACTACATGTTTCTGAAAAGGTCTAGTTCTATAGATATTATTCCAGTCTGATCACTCTGGTATTCACAGCACATGAGGCATAATCACTGTGCAATCCACGGAACTACTTCCTATCAGAAACTGGAGTAACTGAAGGTTTTTAAAATATTTTTTTAAACGTTTGGTACTCTTCTGTCTTAGTTTTCTAGATATGCGCTGACTTGATGCATATTATTAGCAAATTATGACTAATTAAAGCGTTACGCTTTTCATCACAGCTTGTTAAAGGAAAACGTCAGTCAGCATGAGTCTGTCAGAATAAAGGAAGACTACAACAGCGCTCCTCTCTTCCTTGTACCATTTAGAAATGCTTAAAAACTACTTGAAGCCGTAAAAACCACGGCAATTAGACGTGCGTGATGTAACTGTTTATCAGCGAGTATTTGCAAGTTGTAAGACTTGGATATATCCTGGTCAATTGCCAATACCTACTACTGATTCTTTTGTTATATTTTTTGTACATCCAGCATCTGGCTCACCACACTACAATACAATTCACGCCACCATGACATTTTATGAACTAAATCGATTATAAAGCATTCTAGGTCACTTTGAATCCAGTATTCACTTTGAAGCAAGATTTTAGTGGACAATATAATCGAGTGCAATTGTTTTGAATAAAGACGATTGATATATGCTTCTAAAACCAGACGTTAGCAGAATTTTTTCAACAATGATTTTGATTAATAATTATATGCCAGGCCTGTCATCGAGCCAAAGCGCCATTGTTTATCCATGTAGTATACTTGTCAAACAAATAAGTCAAAAATTGAATTGAAACTAATAATTGTTTAATACAATCTTTCACATTCGGTTGGTTTTCAAACATATTACTTGTTCTGTGGTTCACCACTAACGATAAGTGCCTCTGAAGTATGAATAACCCGTAAAGCTCCATTAAGCAAATGACTATCAACAATTACTCAAACATAGATTTATCCAAACTGTGACTGACTCAGGTAAGTCTTCCCTAATATTTGTTCCTCTTGACCATCAACAATTAGTTTCTTGCCATCCACCAACCCACCCCCTTCATTTGATTTTCGTAAAACCTTTTTATTTAATTTTTGGTTATTCTTTATCCTCCGCGCCTAGGACATGTCCAGAACATACGCTTATTCCCCTCAGAAAGCATATGAAACCATCTGAGTAGTAAACAAAAGAGTCATTCATTTGTATCAGTTTTCTTGAAACGTTTAATGTAATCTGTCATTATACGCCAGGTAATTTACTGGAGCCCAAGCCATTTCGAATACATCTTTCCCTCAAAAGAAATAACAAACTATACCCAAATCACAATAGCCAATTTCGATCCTCAAAGGCCAACAGTGTGAACTATAATCATAAGTTGATCTTTTTAAACTAAGCAGTCTTGTACAGAAAGTTAAATAAGATATTAAGGAAGTAAATTTCTACTTTCTATATTTAAAGGCAGGATGGCATGAATTCTCTAAATATAACATTTTAAGTATATTAAATAGAAACCATTATCTAATTATTATGGTACTATAAGCGTGGTAGTATCAATAGATACAAATACATGTTACACTTGTGGCATACATAGGCATGTATACGAAACGGAACATCGCAATACTCAATACAAAATGTTAAAACGTTTTGATAATATGGCGAAAGTGGAGGAAATTTCCAATAACGAAATGAAACCAGACATATTTTAAAATGTTTAATCAAAAGAGAAGTAACGTGAAGACTGAATATTTAAATGAAACAAATAGTACTATTATAAATGGATCAAGTTTACTTTACACAAAATCAAACTCCTCTTTTAGTTCATCTTCCGACAAGAATAGCAAACTTCTTAGGCTAACCAAAAGTAACATTAAAACGAGATGGCTCCAGAACTCATTTAATAGGCGTTTAAATGTTTAAATTTGAAATTAAAGGTAATGATATGACCCAGTATTTGATTTTAATTTTTTAAGAATAAATTAATAAGTAGATAAATTAAAGATCTAGATTTAGTAGATTTGGAGAAATCGGCAGATCTTCAAGAATATTTCAATTAGAGCCTTTCAGCACCCGAATAACTTGTATCAGTCATGAGTGATTTGTCTGTATTGCACAAGTGATTGGTTAACTATTACAAGGGTTGAAGAGCTACTGTAATCAAATTATTACTATCATTGAAATATAAGAACTAATACAGGATACATTATAGAAACTAAAAGCATTACATGCAGCCTGGTTTGAAACTGAGCTGTCTTATATGTGCCTAACTGAGAGAAATCATATATAGAACTGAATACGAGTTTGAAATAATAAAGTAAAGATAATTTAAAAAACCTTTAACAAGTCAGTAGTTGGAAAACGAATGGAAAAATAACAATAGCAACAAAACGTTTACACGAATACATACATTTTTGATTGTCAAATTGGTGTAAAATTTTGCTAGGAGAACACTTATTGACGAAAACTTGGTGCTAATTAGTCTGACAACCCGAAAGGTAAAATTATCCAAACATATTTGTGGCAACATTACAATGATAAAGCCATCTAGATGTTTGATGTGCCAATCTTACCGCATCAATTTGAAAAACAAAGGTGTTCCAAAGATACGTCTGTGCATCCTCATTGCGAAAGAGTGACATTAAATATAACAACAAGTTTTTGGACATTAGAGACTATCTAAAGTATACCATCTATGACTTCCATCAGACAAACAAAAATGTTGTTGGATTATTCTAGGACGAGCGATACAGACATAAGAGCATTTGTTGGATTAAGTGCAAAACTTTATTCATTTAGGCCCTGTAACCATGACAAGAACGTTTGCAATTAGTAATGGAATAATGAAATGAGATATCAAAGAGCAAATCAAATTCGAAATGTACCAAAATTGTCTTATGGAACGCAAAGAAAATCATCGACAGATCAATTTACTCAGGTCATACAATGAATATATTGGTAATGCTGCGTAACAATTCCAAAACCATACAACACACAAACTTGCAATGTTTGATTTTGTTAACACAGCGTGAAGCTTGTGTATGTGCAATACAGTGATGTGTTGGACTCAAATAATGAACTCCTTTTTCGAAAGCTTACATCGTTGGCACATATTGCTCTGTAAGAAAAGAAGCATTATGTATAAAAACCTGTAAGCAGCATTTACGATAACACCCACTGAAGGCACAAGAACATTGGTACTTAACTTGTTTATCAGAAGGTTGGGAGAAATTATTCACCTTACATTGCCTTTGTTCGTAAAGGTTTTGCTTATAGTTTAAATGATCATCACAATAAGTAGATGCGTAGCTAGAAAAAGTAGAGTTTCTATATAAAATGTTTAGAACGATCTGTAAGATCTCTAAATATCGTCCGAAAATAAACTATTTATTTCTTTCAGATAGTATATCTTTTATTTTCGCAACCAAACAAATATTTGGATTCCACCTGTACACTCATTACATAAGTAATATGTTGACTGATTACCACTTATCCAATACATATTTTTATATATTGCCAATTATGTACCTTTTCAACATGCACGTTTAACATAATTATATTGAAGCCATATTGTGCAACTTGGTTTCAATTGTTGAGATTTAAATAACTGTTAATTGCTTCACCACATGCGTCATCTCTTTTATCTGTTGTTGTCTCAACATATAAATATAAGAGCTCAATATGGTCTCTAAGAGATATTTCGCCAATCATCATTTGCATAATCTTCTCATCTTTATGTTTAACACATATGTTACAGTCATACTGTAAAAATATGTTACCTATGTTTTCTACATCGTCATCTCTAATGCTGATGTTGAATATGTTACTTGCCTCCCGTTTGTAATTGCTTTTAAATATCTATTAACATGGTGTGAAACAAAGTCACCATGAAAAACACTTGTATGTGGCAAAGGCTCTTCCAAAGTCGAATAATTTGAATTGAAATAAACTTTGTGTTATTCAACTGTTTGAGGTGGACGTAAACACCTTTGTATTTAAAAAGCTCCCAAATTTTGTTTCACTAAGTAGATGATTATATAGTTCTCTGAATTTTATTACTTTAGAATTGTTTTTGAATCTCTTTTAATAGTCCTCTGGAGGGCCTTAAATGTTTACAACCAGTCCACAACAATGCTCTCTTCCATGTCACCAGTGTAGGCATTGGCTCTTTGACTTTTGTCATATACATATTGAATTTGCAGTAACACTTTCGAATTAAAACAAGTCTTCTCCCAGTTTTTGAACCGCTGTTGTAAAGATACTGCTGTTGAACTATCTAAAATATTGAAATATCCACGAACAAAATCTATTAATTTCTGCATAAATGTAAATGAGATATTTGATAGTCAAGTATTAAATGCAGAATATATTTTCGACGAGTACTGCAAATAATTCCAAGTGGACAACATTCAACTTCAAAAAGAATATGCAGCATTCAGGAGGAAACTTAGTCAATGTCATTGTATCTTGTGAGATCAAAAGTACATTTATGGGATGTGATGCTCAAAGTTGTTAAAATATATCGAGGTTCTTAGAGTGAACATCATGAAAGAATATTTCTTTAAAAGATATGTTTATCAAGAACAGTTGAAAAGAGTCCAAACCGTAAAAGGTCAAGTAGTTTAACATGTATGAGATTTGAGTAGCAACTTTAGAGTCAATCTGAAAACACTTGCTTCAAATGTGAGAGAAATCTTACGATTAAGTTGATGGCTGAAACACCTTTTCAAAAGATTAGGGTGTAACAATAGTAGCAATTGATCAGCGATTGCGATGAATATTTGAACAGTTGCTCTTGTTGTATTACATGTAGCACGAATTCTTATTGTTTCGATTTCTCATATCTTTCTACACGTCCACCTATTCTCCCCTCTCCTCCCATTCCACATGCTATTACAACTCGCCACAGAGTGTACCAACTCTACCTATGCAAGGTAATAATTTGTTACACGATGATAACAGGCCTGAAAATTGTCTCAGACTACTTGTTTTAATTAGCTAAAAGAGCAGCAATATTATTGCCTGGTGATATTAGCGGTCTATAAGATGGTTGTTTAGTAGAGCTGGACAAATTTATCTTTCCTCACCATACAAGTTATGTTACATGCACTGGCATTAGTACGTTTGGTACTCACAATTGTGAGCAAAAATATATTATTAGGATTTGCTAGAGTAGTCGAGAACGTTTTTCGACAGAACTTAAATTGTTTGAACACGTAAATCACACAGCTCTAACATCCATCAGTTTCGAACTAAGTGATTGGATTGTTTTATGAGTGTTCTCCACGGTCAATATTATTGCTTTCTATGTTGTAACTTATCATGTTTCCATTCTGAAAACATGACAGGAATAGCAGAAGAGACAGAAGGAATCCCCAATCCTGCCGTTTTGGAATTCTAAATTTATCGCAGATCCAATTAAGTTGTTTCAGATCGATATTGTTGTTCTCTATTCGAATGCATCAGCAGGAGGTAAAGGTATTTTCATACAGGGAGCAGATTTCTCATCTGGAAATCTATACATAATACGTAAATTCGTATACTGATATTGTTAACTTTGGTATGTGTGTGTCAGTCTGACGCATTAAGGAAATCCTCAGATAAAATAAGCACTTGTTATCCTCCATTCAGCAAACATTCATATTATACTTTAATCTGTATCATTTATTGAGTCACAAAGTTTTAACTGCAGTTTAGTTTTTAATTTAGACACAGTTTCCATTGCTATTTTGTACCTAAGTGTGGAAAACAGCCCAACAATGTGCATTCACTCTGATATTATTGATGACAAAGTTAGGAATGGGACTTCTTTAAACTATTACGTTAATTGAAAACCCTAGGAATAAATCATATTTAGCAGGCTTTCAGCCGTCAGTATTTGTATTCAACCTTTCTGAATCACAGTCTGTACTCTCTTTGCACTGTAGGAAAACACCCTCAAAAGGACATAATGCTAGAATAAAATCTGAGGTAACTTAGGATTAATAGTTGTTTCCCTAGTAATGTAGTCATACAAGAAGACAATGGCGATACCATACCTCTTATTAACTAATTATGTAATAGATTCCGAAGTGATTGTATCGTGCTGTAGGCAAACTCTTTTAAGTTCATTTTCTTGATTACTACCTTCTACCACTTCTGAGGTTTTTGCACGTCTTACATGAAATATGAAATTTCGAAGTAGAGCGAAAACATACAGCAGGCAAGAATATGTTAAGAATGGTAAATGGTAAATTCCCTTCTCTACACCGCGAACAGTACATGACTATAGATTGCAGTTTATCGGACCCTATTGATAACTTCAAAATTTGTCATTAACATTGCCTTGTTGAAACCTAATTTTCTAAACCACTAAAGGTAACCAAAAATCTTGTAAACACAAGCTACCGTACCTGCCAAAAAGTGTTACAGTAGTTACTAATAAAGCACTACACATTGTTTTCATGGGAAGTAGTTGATCTCTTTTGACCATCTTCAAATAATTATTGAACGATGCCGTTATATACTCTCTCTCTCTCTCTCTCTCTCTCTCTCTCTCTCTCTCTCTCTCTCTCTCTCTCTCTCAAGATGTAGTTACCCGATCTCACCATCTCACCATGACCATAACCAATTAACACGCACTATGAATATTTCAGATTAATAATAATATTTTTATCGGCGCAGACATTTTTCCGTTGATCCAGGTGCCAATCGTGTACAAATAATGACCTCATGAGATGTATTGTTTTGCTCAAATCGCATCTGTTATGTCATATTTAATCAACTTTTGTGTGCAGATCACTTCTGTATTAGAATAAAACAAACACTTGCTTCCAATATAATTTCATTTTGAATTCATCTGAAGTTTAGGGAACCGCGGTAGCTCTTTTGGTAGAACGCCGGACTCGAAATCTAAGGGTTACGGGTTTTCATACCCGTACAGGCCAGACCTGGTCGGATAATTATCTGTGTCACTCGGAAAGGTACTTAACTCCCATTTCCTCGGAATTATAAAGACAAATAGGTATAAAATGTGCCGTTGCAAAAATATCATTACAATCTCTAAACCATGAGCATATAAGGCATGTAATTGTTTTGATGTGTCTTGTACAACTTGTTGATTGAGTTATACCTCTTTGACAGACTCAAAGATGAAAAGGCTTTGTTAGTAAATGCAATATCCACAGGGAACTCCAAATAACTCGTTGTGTATGCCCCAGACTTACCTTCGGCATTACAATGGATTTAGACGTGGTAACCTCTAATAAAATCGTAGTGTATTGCCGAATAACCAAATGCGGCTTTTTGTAAGGTAACTATAACAAGCAGCTGATGAGACAGGGGTGAATATAAGTGTCGTTCCTTCCTGTTATGTATAGCAAATCATAATTCCAGTTTATACTTAACGCATATGTTATACTGAAGTATATTTGTTGTTATCATCGCTTGAGAGATTGTACTAAAATAATAATAAGTCCATGGTTCAAAATGATTAGGGTGTATACAGATTTTCCAAAGATTTAGGCACAAAGTTTGGAGGCAGTCTCAGAGAGTTACAGGACTTTTTCCCTTTGGTAGCGAGGCAAAGAACATCGAATGCGAGTGCGGTACAACGGGGACACGACCGTGCATTCTAACATAGGTGGATTCTGTCATATTTGTTTTCTACAGAAGACAATGAAAGAAACGTTATGTAGTCCTACTACGTGTAGCTTTCTAATGCAATAAATTTCGAATTGGTTCATTAGCTAACTTTGTTCAGGTATGCTGCGTTTTTGAATGAGAGGCAGAAATACAATATGTGTTACGTTAACATTTTACTGGCCTGCTATACCAATGGACTAATAACCACATGTATTTTATAAGAGCTAATCAACTTAGAACCTTTTACAAATTTTGAAAGGCAAGCGAAGAAGAACTACGATAGGTAGATCTTTTAATAGCACATATTATCAGTGCTCGTGTTTGTTTGTAAATTGTAAAAACTTAAACGTTTAAAAACGAGCGTTAACTAATGTGTGTCAATTATTGATTTAATATCGAATTAGTCTGGCTTACATATTACTTTTATATCTTAATGTTTGTTTGATTGCTTTTGTGTTCTTATTGTTTTTATTTGCTTTATTGCACGTGTAGTTATTTGGCTGTGGATGTCACATATGCAATAACTTTTCAGGTTCATCAAATATTATTGTTTTTAATACTGAAGATTCTAAACTTTTATTGAATGCCAGCTTTGATGAATAATATCTGTCTTTAAATAATGTTACTTGCATTACTGCAAATATTCTAAGGTTTTAGTAAGCATTTATAAAATTATTGCACTTTGGGAATTAACAAACTCGTCTGGTATATTTGGAACAAAAGGCCAAAGATAAGCAAAATGGGGGCTATTTATATATTTACCTACCATAGTGATTTCTCCTACAAGCACGGGTGAGAATTATGTGCGTCCTTCGTTTTCCACCTCCCAATCAAACAGAATTCTATTCTTGCGGAATAATTTTTTCCTAAAGTAGTTCGTAATTCTCAAACTGTTGAACACTGTCATGGGCTTCTTCCCACGGAATTTGGTGCAACACTGATGAAATAACTTGTGAAATCGTAAGTCTTATAACGTAGTGCTGACAAGTCTGATCGTGTGTTATCACAAACTGCTTTTCCCACTATGCAGTCTTTAGCGACACCACAACTGAAACTCTTTACTTGCCTTTCTAATCCCAATCAAAAAAAATTCTGCTCTGGATAAAGATTTGAGAGTAGGCCTTTTAAGATATTTGGGCCATTTCCTTTTGGACTATTTAAAAAATTCCCAATGTCATGCAAAACCACAGGAAATGTGCACTCTTTGAAGTTAGAGTCTGCGGGTCCATAACTTTGAATTCATCAATTAGAGTGAGCGTCTGCACTCAAACTAATATCTACACCCGAAAACGGTACCCCGTAAGTTAACGTGTTGTGATTGGGAAGTCGCACTGGAAGACAGACTGATACACCTTGCTCATTGCTTGACTGCCCATTGTTGGAGTTGTCAAATGTACACTGTTGTGTGCGTCCAACGTGGTGACGTGAAAGTCTAGATCATGACCTGACGTTTAAGTATCTTTCACGACGTCAAAACTTACCACCTGATTGAATGATAGTTTATTGTCAGTCCTTTAACTTTACATTTGGTATGAAGTTCTCTTGTTTGGTTTGGTGCTGGTAACCGCGGTGTTTAGGTCATCCACTGCAAAACTCAGAAAAGTGTTATCGGGATGTTCATCGGTCCAAGCTTCCATCGGTAACGTCTTACTCATGGTTGGTGTGTTAGAAGTATTTGATATTTTCCAAGACTTTGGAGGAAGTTAATGTTGTGGGAGTACTATCCCAGTGATCTTCATCTTTAACTTGGCATTGTCGTTTAAATTTCTCGAAATGGACTCTAATAAATTGGTAATGAAACTATTGCTTTCACTGTTGAAGCGCGAGACTTAAGCTCTTTAAATTAACCGTGTAAGTATAAACCGTCTTTCTAAATTTCTGAAAGTCACATTTTGGGTAGATTGAATGCAAACGTAGTCTCCAGGGGTAATCGAAGGATTTTCTCTCTTTACTGATTTTGAATACTCTGTCTTGTGAAAAAAGGCATAGGCATTGGCTCAAGATCAGTCAAGTCTTCTTCCAGCTTCCTAGCGTGAATGTCGGCCAACAAATCTTGGAGTATCTTGTGCAAGACAGAACGTCGCTTGGTTTTTTGG
This sequence comes from Megalonaias nervosa, assembly GCA_016617855.1. Lineage (NCBI taxonomy): Eukaryota > Metazoa > Mollusca > Bivalvia > Unionida > Unionidae > Megalonaias > Megalonaias nervosa. The sequence goes on from JAECUM010031725.1 coordinate 13,391, forward strand.
AAATGCGTGATCGTTTCGTGATAGTATACAATATAGATTCGATTTCTCTACGGTACACACAATGCCACCATATATAAAGACATCTCGGCCCAGGAGGATACATTCATTCAATGTTCAGTCTGTGAACATGGCACAGCCACAACAGGCCACCTTTCTGGCCAAATATTTACAGAGAGTCACGTGAAAGTACATTTCCAAGAAGACAAGATATAATAGTCAAGATACCATCTATGTGTGTCAAGAGAAAGGACATTAGCTCCCGAATGTCCACATCAAAAAGAAAAGGAACCACTAAGACAGATGAAAAGAAGGACAAAAATAAACATACGTGTAATCAAACTTACATTAGTCTTCTGAGAAAAGCTAGAACAAGAGAACAAGGAAGAGAAGCGTTCAGAAGAAACTGAAGCACCCAGAAAGGCGACAACGTGATACAAGAAGTAAAACGGACTAGTTTGAAGTGTTTTAAAATTTCGCTGTGATTTTTATTCACATGAGTGTAAACAGTAGTGTATCTTTGTCTTGCTTATTTCGCTTAGTAGGGGTACGACACACTTTTATGAACATAACATGGTGTGCTAGGTAGTAAGTGTGTGGTGTTGGATAATAAATGCACGGTGCTGGATAGTTGATTGGGTTTAAACACTCCACCCTTTCCATTTCTTAGTAAGTGTAGGTATTGTTCACTCAGAACGGAGTAAACTTTCAAATATTGATACAAATCTTTCACAACTTGCCAAATAATTATTAAAATTTTATTTTTACAATTTTAAACTTTTCGTGATCGTTACATTTGCTAATCTCCACTAAAGTCCGTGACTGTTTGGGAGTTTTATTACAACTTTTACCTACGTCCATTTCGGTATTATTAAGAGTTGGTTACCTTGTTTTAAGCTATTTGTAACATGAATACAAATATGTGCAAATTTACTGACACCTCTAGCAGCATCTATGGTATGGGTAATGCTTTATATCTTAATCTCAGATATATGCATATAGTCACTGGGCAGCAGATCACTTGACACTTCATGCTGATGGCATCATCGATTCCTATCTTTCATACTTTGCCAAATAAGTTTTAGCAACATAAAAAACAACCTTTTATCACTGTGTCGCTGTTATGAATTTCTTTACTAGTATGGTAATCCCTCGTTGCATTGTAGTTGACTATATTTTAGTGATTACACTCGGCATCTTGATGGTAGATGTTTGTGTATTAGTCACTACGCCAGTAGAAAAAGTAATTTGAGGTTTCTATTTCAGAGACCCCCCTACCCCCCAAAACGTTATACGTTAGCATTTTTGTCAGCAGCCTTTTTTAGCTTAAAATGATGACTTTCATATTTCTGACAAAAATATGTTTTGTTGGGGTAGGGTGTCTCTGAGATAGAAAAAAATATAGTTGATTTTAATCATATTTCAGAAAACATTCCAAAACAAGATGTGGACGCTCTAATATTATTCAATATTGCTGATCCTGATGCTACTGTGTATACTACATTGATGATCTGCTTGTGATGAATTTTAGTAAGTAACTCTGTTACTAGATTAGTTTTTTCGATGATATTAGGAATTCCGTTAATAATATCGTTTAGTTTTATGTTAATGTCAGCGAGTTTAATATCTCAAACAGCTGGACTTCCACAAAATTCATTAATAGGTTTGTTTATATTTCTACGAAAATTTAAAAACGTTTGTACGTGATTAGAAAAATTAGTATTTAGTGTAGTTATTCCATCGTTGATTGTTGTTATTGCTGTTACTTGATCGCTAGTGATCTTAATGTTGCTATCGTCGACGTATTTCTTTGTTGCTGCGTCAAAATCTGTTTCTGGTGTTCTGAGATTATTAATACCATTATTGTTCATGTTGAGGAATGCGCGCATTATACCACCACACACTAATACGTACTTAGATTCTTGATCATCGACGTATTTTTTTGTTGCTGCGTCTGATTCTGCAACTGGGTCTCCAAGGTATGTAATTTTTTTTCCCGACATGATAATATTACCTGTAACTGTCCCACCTATTTTATCAAGTTTGTTATCATCAACATACTTTAACTGCAAATAACTTACCGCTTGAGTTTGATTTAAGTTTGCTGGTGGATAACTGGTCTCTAAATTTATAAATTTTTTTCCTGACATATCTAAGTTACCGCTTAAAGTTCCACCAGATTTATCTAGTTTATTATTGTCGACTAATTTAAGTTGTGCATAACTAACGGCTTGTGTATTAACAACATTTATTGGTGGATAATCTGTTTCTAACTCTAATACTCGTTGATTTGACATAAACAAGTTTCCCGTCATTGTGTCGCCGGATTTTTTTTAGATAGCCTGATAAATCAACCTTGCCGTCTGTCGTACTTTCAGCTGTTGAATCTCCTACTAATGTTCCAAATTTTGAATAAAAACTCATTATTTATTTATCGTTTGACAAAATTATATAGCATAAAATTATATAACAATAATGGCAAAATCATCAATATTAAATTTTGATACAGAACGTTTGGTGAAACATAAACATAACAATGAACTTCCAGATTGCCATTATCTTATTGTTGGAAGAACTGGATCGGGAAAAACAAACTTACTTATGAACTTACTTCTCGGGGATAATTTTAACTACGATCGCGTTTATATTTACACGATTAATCCACATCAGGATAAGTACGAGCTACTTAACAATTACAATGACAAACTTCGTGACGATCTTGAAGCTGGAGAAGATTTTTTTTATTATCAAACAACCAGAAGAACTTGTTCCAGTTAATTAACTTGATTCGCCCGAACACAAGATAGTTGTTTTTGATGATATTCCGCTAAACAATGAAGAAATTAATAAAATCAGATCATATTTTTCACTGTCGCGAAATAAAAAATGTAATTCTGTTTATCTCGCCCAGGGTTTTTATAATGTTGACAGATTTATTAGGCGAAATACTGGTTGTTTTATATTATTTCCAGGACTTGATAATGTTAGAAATATCGCGAACGAGCAATGTGGTGATGTAACAAAAGATAAATTTATTGAACTATATCATCAAGCAACGGCAAATAAATATGACTTTTTTTTGTTTGATAAATTAACAAATGATACAAGTAAAATGTTTCGATGTTGTATTGAAAAATATCTACAGTACGTTTTATACAAAATAGTATATAATTAATGGAAAGACAAGCAAAGTACAGAAAACATATAGAAAATCTAAAAAAAACTTGCGCAATCTCAGGCAAAATTTAAGCAGCAAGTACAGCAAGCACGACGTGGCCAAGTGATTGCAGCGGAAACAACAGCCGCCGCTCTCAAACCAATTACTGAAGCTTTGCTTGGAAAACAACCTGAAAATAAACCATTGTCAGAAGAAGAACTTAAGCAACTACAGGAAAAAGGTTTACTCGGACTAGTTAAAGAACAACAAGAAGAAACTACTGGAAGAATTATTGAGAGATCTGAAGAAGAAAAAAGAAGATTAGCTGAGGCACTTGTAGCAAATATCGCTGATCCGGTTGCAAGACAAACTGAACTTGATCGGCTAATAAATGATCCACTAGCGTTTCAACGAAGAGTAACAAATTTAACCACAACGGAGATTAAAAATATTTTAACAAATTTATCAGAAAAATTAAAAGATATTGAAAAGGAACAAGAAAGAGTTAGCCAGTTAACGGTAAAGTTTATGGAAGTTGAAGATCAAAGACGATGGTATATAAAACTAGCAAATAACGAGATAACAGGGGACGATTATGATAAATTTTTAGAAGAAAATAATATAAAAGATCGTGATAATATAAGTAAATGGGGTGATGAAGAATTTGATAAATTTACTAATAAATTGAATGAAATAATGAGAGACAGTGTTGCTGCTAGAAATGAGTTGAAAACAGCTATAAAAAATGAAAATATGCTTCCACTTTATGATAGAATGAGATATGGTATTATCGCTGCATTGTTTGGAAAAACAGCAAGAGAAAATAGAGAAAAAGGTTTTGGTAGGGGGTGGATTTTTAAAAGGAAATTTTTAAAATTTGATGAAGGTCGTGTAAAACAATATAAAGAAAAAGCAGAAACTGGAGTTAGAATATTTTCATCAGTTACTGAAATGATTGGCAGATTAATGCTATTGATATCGTCGAAAGAAGCTGGAAATGTTGGTTCTGAAATTGACAATGAAATTATTGACATACTTGATAATTTGAGATCGGAAAATTTATTAACATCTGACGAATACGAAACTTTACACCTTGATTTGATATCAAATCAAAGCGACTTAATCGCGGCGACTTAATTTTATAAAAATATAATAATAAATGTCAGCAACATTATTACTAGACTCTAGCCAATCTGATAAAGATAGCGCAAATTTTTCAGTGAAGTATATTCCGCCAATAGAACTAGATCGTGAAAAACAATATGAAATTGGACTAATTTCCTGCACTTGTTGGAATGCTATGGCTAATGTAAAAACTGGAGTAAACGATGAATTTTCATTTGTCATCGATGTTCCTCCTAATCGTCCTTATTGGCCAACAGTTAAAATTCCACAAGGAGCTTATAATATCACTGATCTAAATAAAATAATGAAAGAACTTATAGCAAAAAATGGAGGTAGCGCTGATGAAATTGAGCTTACACCGAATTATAATACGTTAAGAGCTAGATTAACATTAAAACCTGGTACGATAATCAGTTTTAATTCACCAAAAAGTATTGCACCACTGATAGGATTTAATCATCAATATTATCCTACTCACGCTGATTATACTTTACCTTACATATCATACGAAAGTGAAAAGCCAGTAAATATAAGTGAAGTAAACACAATATTGGTGAATTGCTCTATCGCATCTGGTTCTTATTCAGCTAAAGGCAGCAAAGGACAAACGATATATAGTTTTTCACCAGACGTTCCACCTGGTTATCTTATGCAAATTATTCCGCGCCATATTATTTATTATCCGCTAAATGTTGAAAATCAAATAACAGAGGTAAATATGCAGTTGACAGATCAGTCTGGAAGACAGTTAGATTTTAATAATGAAGTTGTTACTTATTATTTACACCTACGCGTTGCGTAGGCGCGAACAGTAAACATATTTTCTGAAAGATTTGACAACAAAATTATACAACCTCAGATATAATGAAACAGAAAAAAGTTTATAGAAGAAAAATAGTAGGAGGATTTTTAGGAAATATATTTGCTAAAATTATAAAAAATATTCCAGGAATAGCTCATAAAGTTGCACCAATTGCACTTGACACATCAAAAGCTTTTGCAACTGGAGCTGCATCTGCTGCTGGAACTGCCGTGGGGCAAAAAATAGCTGATAAAATAAAAGGCGCACCGCAAAGCGGATTACCGCAACGTGGTATACCGACAATCAAACAAGCTATTTCAGAAATAGCACCAACAAAAGAAACTCAACGCGCAATGATAACAACGACAAAAAACTTTTATCGCCACGAGGAGAACAAATTATACAAAAATTGATATCTAAAGTAACAGCGCCGCAATATCTTCGCTATCATTGATGACAAAATTTTGTATAACCTAATAAATAAAAAAATGTCTGTAAAAAATTATCTCGATTTAGCAGAAATTTATGACACAGACGACACAGTAACAGAATTCGAATACGTTGAATATCTCGATGAAAATTCTAACGAACCTAATAAGACTGGCCAAAGAACATTTAATACTCGAGACGAGGACGTATTTCTACTGCCTCATAAAGCAATGTTGGAAATTCGTGGCCAGATTATGACAGTGGCTGTTCCACCTGCCGCAATTGCAGCTGGAACAGAAGTAGCTCTTATAAATGACGGTTGGTGTTTATTTAAAAGTGCTAAATATCAGCTGGTCAATCAAACTGTTGAAGATATTTCGAATCACTTACAAGTTGCAAGTACAATCTTAAATATTATTTCATTTTCCGACGATTACTCCAGATCAACTGCAACTAATATGATGTGGTTTAAAGATACTGGAATTGGAGCAATAATTCCTGCGCCAAATGAATTTATTTCAAAAGGTGTTTTAGCACACGGAGCTGATGCTGCCGCAGATCTCGTAATTGTAAGAAGTTTTCTTATTTTTAACGCTGATGTTTTAGGTATAGTCGCACCAGCTGCAGACGCTACAAGAGTTTCACTTACTGCTGTTTGTAATAATCTTGGTATAGCACCACCAGCTGCAGCTGCTACTGCCGTCGAAATGTTGGATTTAGTTATTAACACAATTGGATTTCGAAATAGACGTTATAATGAGGGTTATGCTAAGAGAAAGACACTTGCAGCAGAATCACGTCAAATTACAATGATGCTGCCACTAAGCACAATATTTGGCTTTTGCAGGGACTATAATAAAGTATTTCGTGGAGTTAAACATACGCTTATTTTAGATCGATCAGATCAAAATGATTGTTTATTTCGACATGGCGGGGATAATGTACAATTTGTCATAAACACACTTGCACTATGGATGCCAAGAATAACTCCGTCTATCACTAAAATGGCGGAATTAAATAATATGCTGGGAAAACACACAAACAGAATTTATTTTCAGCAACATAGAATATATCAAACAGCGGTTCCGAATACCACAGATTACACATGGCGAGTCACAACGACACCAAGTGAACAAAATTCACGGCAGTTATTTGTTGTATTTCAGAGACAAGCTCGACGTGGAAACCAACAACAAAATAATGCAATATTTGATAATGCTGATGTTAGACGAATATATGCTAGAATAAATTCAAAGCAATATCCAGAACGAGCGATAGAATGTAATTTTGCAGATGACGCTAATAAAAACATTACTAGACCGTACATGTATTTACTCGATCCAATGCAAAAATATCAAGATGTTGGAGATGGATCTCAGATATTAGTAGAGGAATTTCGTACACTTTATCCGATATTTTATTTTGATGTTAGTACACATAGCGAGCGAGCTGTAGACAGCACAGCTGATATTGAAATTACTTGGACACTAGGAGCAGCTCCAGATCCAGCAGCGCAGTTAAACGTGTATGCGTTAGTAATAAGCGATACATTTGTTACAATTGACTCTGTCGGAGGTAAAATGACAGTCCAAGTTTAATCTATAATCGTTATCTAAGATGATAAAATATATTGTAAAAGAAATACATTTGACTGATGGTCAAGTTAAAAAATTAGCGACTGCTGTTGCAAAACGGAGGCAGGTTTCATTAAAGGTCAACCCTAACGCAACGGGTATTTTAACAAAATTAATGTTAACCAAAAAACAAGTAAATAAATACGATCGCAAAAAATCTTTTGTTTTAAATTTAAGTGCTGCACAAATAACTGCGATGGCAAAACATGGCTGCTTCTTCGGTCCGGCACTATCTGTAATAGCTAAAACATTGCTACCTAAAATTTTGCCAGTGTTAGGTACATTAGGACTAGCAGCAGCGTCTGGAGCAGTATCTGGCGCAACGGAAAAGGCAGTTAAAGGCAGTGGTATTGTCCGCGGCAGTGGTATTGTCCGCGGCAGTGGTATAAAGAAAATTTTCGCATGAATATCGATGGTAACAATTTTTTAGTTTAATGTTTCGTATGAATATCGATGGTAACAATTTTTTAGTTTAATGTTTTCGTATGAATATCGATGGTAACAATTTTATGTGATTGATAAATATAATGCCTAAAAGAAAGACAACGACGAAAAGAAAGACAACGACGAAAAAAAAGACACGACAGAGAAAAGGTGGATTTATTCCAATAGCCCCGTTGCTAGCGGGATTGGCAGGAAGTCTATTGCCAAATCTGTTAAGAATAGGACGAGGACTAATGTTACCAGGAACGAGACGTTAAAACGTCTTGAGATAAAATCTGCGTTAAGTAATTTTGATATACTTGATAAACTAAAAAAAGTAAAAAATTTCAGTGGAGTTTATTCCAAAGATGAACTTACAGCGATTCCACCACAAGCGACATCGTGTGTTATAAATATACAAGATTTTAATGACGGATCTGGTTCACATTGGGTAGCTGTCTATGATAACAATTATTTTGACTCATTCGGAATTCCACCAAGTGACGCAGTAAAAAAGTATATGAGCAGAATGCAAGAGACTTCGTCTCTTGCGAAGATAATAAATTATTCGTCTAATCAAATTCGACCAGTTGGAACTTCCACTTTTGGATATTATTGCGTAATGTTCATCAAACAGATGACCAAAAATCCAGATTTTTTACAGTTTATTTTGCAATTTGACAAACAACCTTCTCACGCTAATGATGAGATTGCATTTAATTTTTGTAAAGCTACCTAAAGCTTGCAATTAATTTTATCTAAATTACAAATATAACAATGTCAACATATTGTCTCAAGTTTAAAACTAAAACAGAAAATAAAGACGAAAAAACAGAAAAAACAAAAACTAATAGAATAATGCTGAAAAGTATTTGTGCAATCTGCGGAAGAAAAAAAAGTATGTTTTTGGAAAAAACAAGCGGAGCGGGTTACCTTCCTGACGTTGTAAGGGAGATTATTTTTAGTAGACGACTGAAAAATCAATAATTGTGTTTTCTAACCAATTTTACCTGTGTTTTGGGGAAAATGATTTAAAGAAATCAGTAATATTTCTTATTTCTTACGGGTCAAACCCCCAGCATTTTTCAATATAAATTTTTTCATTTTTTGATATTTTTCCTTTTTTTGTCTGATTTTCTCTTTGATATGTTGTTGCTTTTTGTTTGATTTTGCTCGTTTTTATATGGAAAATATAAAAAAGTGATAAATTTTATATTGAAAAATGCTGGGGTTTTGACCTGTAAAAAACGAGAAATTTGACCAAAAAATCGCTAAAAAAAACAGGTAAAATAGTCGAAAAAACGTCAGAATTTGACAAAAAATTTAATTGTTTCAGATTTATAATAAAATTATTATTTTCTGAAAAATTTGTCAGTTATAAAATAAATAATGACATGCGGCTGCGATTGCGATAGAGATTTATGTCTCGAGCAAAATAAAATTGTTACATATTGCCAGAAATGCAAAAACAGAGAAATAATTGGAACAGGTATAGATATACATAAATTAATTGGCAAACTGCCGCGACCAAAAGGCGGTTGGACGTTGCCAGGCCATAAATATACAGGTCCATGGAATCCTCTTGATGAACAACTTGACGAAAAGAATAATCCGCTGCCAGGACAAAAGCCTTACAATCAAGTTGACGCAATAGCAATGCGTCATGATATCTGCTATAGAGATATTGAACTTCCAGACAGCGATCAAAATAAACACAGCTGCGATAATGTAATGTTAGACGAACTTCGTGAAATGAAACCTGTAAATATACGAGAACGTATTGACCGAAGGCTGGTCCAGGGTTTTATTGGAGCAAAATATAAATTAGGACTAGGTAAAGAATTATATGATGATCTTGCCGTAGAGCTACACAGACCTAAAAAAAAAAGTTTCCGCGACGTAAAGTTGTCGCAAATGCCGTTGATGACATCTGGGCGATAGATTTAGTTGATATGTCAAATCTAGCTCAATTTAACGTTGGCGCTGATGGCGCTCCAAAATGATATCTTTTTAATGTTGTCGATGTTTTTAGCAAATACGCGTTTAGTATACCCGTTTCGGATAAAACAGGGAAATCTATGACTGATGCGCTAAAGCAAATAATAACAACTACAGAAAGAAAACCAAACAGAATCTGGACTGATCATGGAGCAGAGTTTTTTAATAAAACATTCGAGCTGTTTTTAGAGCAAAATAACATTAAAAAATATGTTACTGGAAATGAGGGGAAAAGCGTCATCGTCGAGCGATTTAATCGCACGCTCAACGAAAAAATTCATAAGTATTTGACAGCTAAAAATACGAATAAATATATTGACAATTTACAGAAAATTGTTGACGAATATAATAACACAAAACACCGAACGATTAAAATGTCGCCAAACGACGCGATTGCAAATCCAATATTAGCAAACGAAAACATGTACCGCAGACACAAATTTAAAGTTGCCGATAAAGTTAGAATTTCTTTGACGAAAAAAAAACATTTGAAAAAGGTTATACTCATAACTGGAGCGAAGAAGTATTTGTTGTTGATAAAGTACTTTTAACAATACCAGTTACATACTCGCTGAAAGATTTATTAGGTGAGCCTATAACTGGCAGTTTTTACGAGCAAGAACTTCAGAAAACAGAACAAGATGTATTTGTTATTGAAAAAGTTATTAAAAAGCGTGGCAACAAAGGTTGGTCAAATGGCGTGGATATAGCGATAAATTTAATAGTTGAGTACCAACTAAGTCGATTTCATCGACTGCGATATCATCGACTGCGATTTCATCGACTGAATAATATTATTATAAATTTCCTCATATTTTATTAGTACTGACTTACATTTTACCGGTTTACATAAAGAAATTAAATGTAATTTTCTCGCATCATCAACTGGCATTAAATTAAATATTTTAACAAAAATTAAATCGTATTTTATATTTCTTTGTTGTCCAGGTATTTTTACGTTTAAAAAAGGCTTTATAAGTTGCAAAAATATTTGATGCTCGGCAACAGTAAAATTAAATTTTAATATTTGTTTAGCAATATGGTACTTAACATCATATCGCCCAGTTGTTGGTCTGCTTAAATTTTTTTTACTAACAACAACATCATCTTCTTCATCGTCATAGTTATACAAAATATCTTTTTCAGTATAATCAGAAAATCTATCGTTAGTAATATTTTCTAATGTAACATTTGAAACTGAAACAAAATCTCCCGAATATAGCTCAGCCAGTCTCTCAATTAAGTTCATTATTATAATAATCTTTTATCTAATTAATAAATAATAAGATGTTCGGAGAAATAAAATATCATCAGCGAGTTAATATACTAAATAACAAAGAACTAGCTGAGGCAATTCGAGCTTGTTTGTTGGGACATAAAATTTATTTTGTTGATGTTATGATAACATTGGGTGATTCCGACAAATTTTTATTAACAGCAGCTGACAAAATGAAATTTGATACAAATAAAATGATGACATTACGATTTAATCGCGATGATGTCATGGAATTTAGTCATAACTGTCTTTCTCGGAATGATATAGAAATTATTATTAATTATCGTATCTAAAACTAAATCTATCAAATGTCAACATTGACGTTGCTGATTTAGTTACATTATCTGCTACAGATTTTACTCTAGCTGAATCAATTTTATGATATTTTGCCGCAGATGTTATTGATCTAAATTTTATTTCTTCTCCAGTTTCGAGATTTATTCAAATAATCGATCTAGAATATTTAGCACCACCAGCATCTCCTCTTCTACTATTTTCTTGTTGTGTAACCAGATCTAAATTTTCTAAACGATTATCGGTCTTAATTTTATCTATATGGTCGATAACTAAATTATTTGGAATACCGCCATTAAAAGTTTCAAACACAAAACGATGATTATAATAACCAACGAAGTCTGTTTTAGTTCCTCTAACATTCATACGTAAATATCCACTATTTTGCAAATTTCCAATAACTGTTTTTGTTCTTATATATCTAATAATTCCCCGATCATTAGCTTCATATAGATCAAATTTTGGGTGAGGTTGAAATTCATTTTGTAATCCTAAATTTTCAATATTATCATCAGTAACTGTGCTATTTTTTCTATATACTCGTTG